>JAVTVY010038230.1:0-156884 GCA_036873755.1 Hanleya hanleyi | reverse complement strand
GAAAACTCAAGCCCAGAACAAGGGGCTTGTCATTAACAGAAGCCCAGAACAAGGGGCTTGTCATTAACTGAAGCCCAGAACAAGGGGCTTGTCATTAACTGAAGCCCAGAACAGCGGGCGTATGTACATTGAAATAATTCAAGCCCAGAACGGGGCTTGTACATTGAAAGGATGGGCGGCCCAGTCATAGACGAGTACATCGCGGTCCTCGGCCTGGGGGTACTCGTCAAACATCTGTACGATGGTAGATAAGGGTCTTCCCGGCATCGATGGTACAGGTAAAACAAGCAATATTGTCCGCACACGCCACTGGTCAGGCTTTGCAACGTTTGACTGTTCCAACACCACGTCTCTGTGCCTTGATCCATGAAGTCTGTTAAATCGGGATGGAGGGGTGGCAGCCGTACGGGTCAAAGTATTCGCCCTGCTGTTCTGTCAAGTACACGGCCACCCAGTGTTCACCGGGCCGATCCATCGGGTCCGTGTTGAGAACGTAAGCAGCCGGATACATACGGTCTAATGGAAACACATCTCGGGCGAACACCCCTTGAAAGACCCTACGTGTCTCTGGGTCATTCTCCAGCACGGTGGTTATCTGGTCTGTATCCATGTTAGGTGGAGAAGTCACACAGGACGTTGCGCGCCTTGTCCACTTGAATGATGTTGTCAAACTCGGCGTAGCAGATCACATTGACGGTGGTCGCCAGGCCTCGTGCAAAGTGGATTTCCAACCGTAAGTTGCCTTGCTTGGTCAGGGCCAGCTGATGGTCGTTCTCTAAGGTGGGGGTCAGATCGAAACAGAACAACGTGTATCCGTTCGCGTAGTCCTCCCGACTGATCATATTCCCTTCGTCCTGGTTGATTTGACCGGTGGCTGTAAACAGGCTCTGATAGGCTCGAATGAAATTCCTCCGCCCAAAGTTCGGGGTTAAGGCCGTGGCTGGCACCTGTTGTCCATCCACATGCAGGGCCACAAAATTGATGCCGAAATGTTTAAAGTCAAACGGATTCTCTGGGTAGGCTCCGCTGAAACTGGTATTTTCCAAACAGGCCAGGATCAATCGCTTGGGTAGTTCCCCCAGGAACAGGTTTTCTTTGTTGGCGCCCATATTTCCAGCAGGCACAGAGAACACTTTGGTTTGCACACGTCGGATAGGGTACTGGGCTGGTTTTGTTTCCAAGGCTTTCATGTGCCCCAATTGAACGGCTGGATTCGGTTTCACTTTTCGGACATACAGGACTGCGTCTTGGATGACAATCTTATAGTCCGCTGCATGCCCCTCTACGTTAGTGGCCATCAAGGCGAAGGTCGGAGGCGCCGGTATCAGTCGGATTTTGATGGGGATCTTGTTCAAGAGGTACCGGTCTTGCATGAACATGTCTGCATGCAGTCGACCCATCATATCCACCGAGGCACTGTTCGCAGTGAAAGCCTTCCGTTTGTTATATCCCCCATTGTCCGCCGTGTCCATGTGCTCGGCCGTGTCCTTGTAGAATAAAGCGGTTGTCAGCTGAGATTTTTTAGCCTCTCGGCCATACGACAACAGTGTCTCGATGTAGGCTCGATAGGGGTACGTGTTGGTGGAGTCACTGATGAGTTTGTCGCTGAGAAAAATATCCACCTGCTGAAACATCGAGTGCAGCCAGAGATTCGTCGGGCCCACCGTTGCTTGGTCAGCGATTCTGGTGCCAGCTCCATTGACCACCTTGGCTTTCACATACAAGTAGGTATGGGCTAAATCCACATAGGCCGTATCCGCATTACTGATGGTGAACTCGATGGGTCCGGTTTCGTTGATGCTGGAGAGCGGGAGATGCTCCACCCATAATCCTTGTTCGACACTGGTTTGTGTGGGCGGCACGATCCACAAATCAAATTCACTGTTGGTGGAGGGGCAGGACTCGGCGTGGATTAAGGCCATGTTTTAAGAAAAGATATCCCGGGTCTTCTTCGATGTGCGTCGTCGCTGGATCGGTCGTCGACTGGTGCGTGGTCTCCGTGGGGCAGCTCTTTTATTCCCTACGGTGCGTTGTGCTTTGGCCACCAAGACGCCTCCCGCTTCTTTGGCCCGTCGTTTCAAGGCTTGTCGGGGTGCCGTACCCCCCAAGACATCACCGGCCACTTGCAGTCCACTGCGTACCGCTTGTTTGCCCATTGCTTTCACCCCACGCGTCACCAAGGGCAGGAACGTTTTCACAATGCTGCCGAGTATGTTCCCCAGTCCATGTCCTCGTTGCATGCGTGCACCGCTAAAGACCGGAAAGCCACCCCCGGCCTGTTGGGCATAATAGTCGGCATAGCTGCGTGCATCGCACTCGTAAGGTACTTTCATTATGCAAAGTGGGGAGCACGTGCTTGTCGAAAATGAAGTGTCAGCACCACTTTTCCTCGTTCGAATGCCACCGCTCGTCCCGTGTCATCTCTTATATCCACCGTGATCGTGTTGATGTCGGTATGTCGTACGGGCAGGTGCATGATATGGTTGAAACTGTGGGTGACTTGATCGCCATACGTCTTTTTAATGGGGACCACCCGTAACAGAGGTGTGTTGATATCGCCCACGATGTGGTTGTCCACCACGTCCGAGTAGACGTAGAGTCCGTACATACCCGACTTCATATCCATCGGCATCTCGCCATGGTGTTGGTTGGGACCAGCGAACGTCTGTAGATCGAAACCCAGCATTTGCTGTAGTGTAGGACTGAGTTTCACATTCACGGTATCGGTGACGGTAAGCTGTGCCTTGTCGTTGTGTACGTTGACATCGAAGAACACGTTTCTCTTGAAGCGCAAGGCTATCAGGCGTGTTGCACTATCCGTCACCCCCGTAGCGCCTTATCATGCATCAGTCTTGACAGCCCACCCATGAACTCTTTGGGGGTATCATATTGGCCTTCGGGCAGGGTGAGCCGGGTGTTTTTGCCTTCGTAGGTGACCTCGTACCACACTTCATTGGCTCGCACGTTGTACCACGAGTAAGGGTATTGGACATCCACGAGGGCACATTCCCACCGGCCAGGTAAATGTAACGGTTGCGGTAACTGGGTGACGTACTTGGCCACGGTGTTGTCAGGAAACACATCCAGCGAACTGTTACTGGGTAGGGTCAGGTAAAACATGGCGACTGAGCTGTCCTGCTGCTGCTGTTGGTTTTAACAGGTCTTCCAGGCCTTGGGCGGTTGTGTGCGGCGTCGTGTTCGTCGCGGTGACTTGCTACGTGTCACGGCTCTGGAGATGTGGGGTGTCTTGATCAAGGGTGTTTTTTTATAGGCGCGAAAAGAAAGTGCCCGTTGTGGTGGTGTTTTGGGGGTGACTCCGGTTCCCATTCGGCTTCCCAAGAAGGTAGTGGGCCACTCGGTGATTGCTGAGTTTGCTGCATAAAGTCCCAGCGGTGGGGGTTCCCCACCAATTCCTGTGGTACATGCATGTCTTTCAAGCCTTGAGCGAAGACCTCCCATCCTCGAGGATCGGTGTGCGATCTGCGTTGACGCATCAGATCATTCACTAAATCCGTCATGTGGGTGCCGGGGACCACCTGATTCTGTACCAGGAGTTCGCCTTTATCATTCCAAGTCATGTTAGGATTCTGTTTCATCCGTTGTAATACCAGGCCAGTTTGTTTCTTGAACGAGGCAGGTACACTCTTCAGCACTTCGTCTTCCACCCACTGTGGGGCTGTGGAGGCTACCTGACCCGGCTGTTGGAGCGGTGCTGAGGTCAGCGGTCTGTCACGTGGTGGTGGTGGTGGTGGTGGTGCTGCTGTTGCTGGGGTAGACAGGGTTTTGTATTGGTCCATGAACGTCATGTACCGTTGAAGCGTCTCATTGTACCGTTGTACTTTCTCACTGTCGCTTAACCCCGGTCTCTGTAAGATCTGCTGCATCTCTCCATCGAGGCTGTTTATGGTCTTCACCGTAGGTGGGACAGGGTAGGGTGATTGGAGGTTTTGCAGGAACCGTGGTTCGACGAGGACCATTTTTTTCGTGTGGTTCATTGTCGGCCGAAGAGTCCACCCAATACTGGACCCAACACGGAAGCGCCAACGGTGCTAAGATGGCCCCGAGAAAGCCGCCTTTCTGTAACACCTTTTTCTTTTGTGTTTGAGGGACCCGCTTGTGGACTAGGGTTCGGAGACCTGTCTTATGCTTGGCCAACTTGGTCTTCTGAGCTGGAGTCAGTGGTACGTTGCCTTTTAACAGGTTGTACCCGATCTCGCACAGACAGCGTACAAGGTCAGGGTCCGCACCGCGTACAATGGTTCGGACTAACTCGGGTGGGGCTGTCTTCAATACACGGAGCGTGGGAGCGTGCTTCCGTACTCGCGCAGACATCCTGTACAACTAATGCTAGAACCCACAACGCTGCCCTTTTTATCCACCTCACAGACAAAGTCAACCCTGCTGTGGTATTCATTCTTTTTATTATTCCCCATCATCAAACACACAGACCCCAGCTGGAGGCGCCACTGTGGGTGTGTTTACATTATTTTTGCATGTACACGTGGTGGGTCTCTCCGAAAAAGATGCCGGTCCGTAGTCGAAGGTGGTCGGGAGTGGCTTGCTTGAGGTCGAAGAGCATATACCCGTGCTGAGGGGTTGTGGCATCTTTGAAGGCTTCCAACGCAAACGGTGTGCGGCCGGGAAACATCTGTCTCGCCAGGTGCAGCAGTTGAGTGGTATCTCTCGGGTTTTTGAAGACCACCAGGTAGTGGGCATTTAAGCTGATATTCCGATGTTCTTTGTTTTTACTGAACAGATTCTGCACAATGTAGATGATGCTGAGCCGTCGATGATGGCTGCCTTTGGTAAAGAGTTGGGTGACCCGTGCATCCGTCTCCGCCATGAGATCATCCAGAACCACCAAGGTGTCGGGTTCCAAATCGGCCAGGTTGGGTAGGCCTTCCACGAACGTGATGTGGGGCATTGCTGCATACGCTTCCTGCCATTCTCCGTAACACCACACGACTCGGGCAATGGGTGGAGTGATCATGCTGTCGGCGTGTTGAAGGAGCTTCCTGACGAAGTGCGTTTTGCCGGAGCCCGTCGGTCCTGCGATGACGCAAGTGAAGGGATGCTGCCACCGAGGGTCCATGGTTTGAGGTGTATCCGTTGTCGTGGTAACACGCTCTTGTAAATTTCGTACGAGTGAACTGGATGGGTACAACGTCGGTCGTCGTTGTCTGTTCACGTTCAGAGATGGTGCTGGGGGTGGGTACAACGTGGGTGGTCGGTTCACTGTGAGGGATGAAATCCGGTGGGTCTTGAGACGTAGTAGGTGTACTTGGTGTAGGTGTAGAGCTCGACGTGGCTTGTACGCGGGGTGTGGTGGTGGTGGTGGTGGTGACTGGGCTCGATACGACTGGTGCTCTCTGTAGACCCGTTTCGCTGGTGCCTGGTGTTCTCAGTTGGTTAAGTAACGTGCTGACATAGGCTACGTCGTAAAACACACCTCCGTACAACACACTCAGCAGGGTTAGCAATAGCACCCCAAAGACCACTTGCGCTTTGCGCGTTTTGCGAGACGCTGTCTTCAGAGGCAGCTGCTGTTGGTCCATAGCACTGTGGTCGGATGTGGAATGAAGGAGGACGGCAGTGGTGTCTGGTTTTATAGTCGTTTCACCTGGTTGGCCGCGACCCAGGAATTGAAGGAACTGGGCCAGCCTTGCCATTTTACGAAATGAAACAGTTTGCCACGTCGACGTTCCGTTTTCAAAATCTGCTCCACCGTGTAGTAATCTTGCTGTGTTTTTACAACAGGCTGTAATTCCGTGTCGTAAAACGTCCCCAGCAACGTTTCCCCTTTGAGATCTTCCAGTTCATAGACTCGCCGCTGTCGGGGTAGGCGCCGTTTAATCAGGAAGTGCTCATCGCTCCAGTTGGGCAAGTAACTTTTCTCGAACTTGCCCTTGACTTTACTGATCCGTACAGGGTCCCCGACCTTGTACACCGCCTTCGTCGTTCGCTGCGATGGCCTGGAGTACAAGACACGCCGGACTTGGGCTTCATTGCGTTGGGTCACGGTAATGGGGGCTCTCTCTATACTTCGATGATAGGCTCGATTGTAACCCCTCACCAGTTTCGGGAGAACATCGATGTACCGCCTTGTATTCTTATAGGTGAAATATTTATACATGCGGCCTTTGAATGTCCTGTTGAACCTCTCCACCACGGAAGCCTTGGTCTCGTTGTACGTATGGAAGAAAAACACCTTCTGTTTCTTGAGAAAGGCTTGGAACGGTCTGTTGAGGAATTCCGTGCCTTCGTCGGTTTGCAAATACAAAGGTTTGCGCCCGGTCTTGAAGATGTCTTTGAACGCCGCTATGAGATTTGCCCCCGTTTTCGTCCGGATGGGTACCACCCACGCATACTTGGATAGGATATCGATGCACGTCAAGATATACCGATTCTCATCGTTGTGTTTGGCAAAGGCGCTCATATCGACCAAATCCGCTTGCCACTGGGCATCTATTCCTCCCACGATGACCCGGTTCCGTAGAAAATGGCGACGGACAGATCGATGTAAGGTATAGGTGTCTTGTCTTCTTAACCAATCTCGGACTTGGGCACGTTGTACCCCCTGGGGTTTGGCCGCTCGATAGAGAGCCGACAATGCACTATAGGCCGCCGGACCGTCGGGACTGTAGTATAAGTTATCCAACACCTTCTCCCAGCGCTTCATGGTGACAAAATGATGATGGACCCTGGCTCTATCGTTTATTTATAACGGGTATATCTTGGGCCGGAGTTTCTTTCTGATTTTCTTGGTCAATGGTCAATGACCAGTCCAACTCGTCTGATGACCGCTTGATAAGCACTTCATCCACATCCACCACGGCATCTTCCAATGCAGACCATAGATCAGGGTGAAGGGTAAAATGCACTGTACCTCCATCTAGCCGAGCCAATTGAGCAAAAGAAAGGGCCGCGTCGGATGTACACATCGTGACACAAGTGGATGAGGTCGCCGTCCAGTTCACCAGACAACACCCGTTTGAATTTGGTCCAGCCCTCCCGGGACAGACGAATGTGAGCCGGGCACGGTTGTGTAGGGTCCGTGTCTCCCACCACCTCCTCCATGATATCGACTTTATCCGCATACACGTGCAGGAAAACCTCGGGGGTCAAGCTGAAATACGCCAGTACTATATGCTCCGTCATGGTCAGTACGTGAATGGTACCAGATTTCACTGTCTCTCGTATTTATAGGGAGAACCCTGTGAGATCAAAGGATCAGGTGGTCATGTCATTGGGCTGACTGAGTCTAGCCGGGTAATCAATGGCATCGTCGTCGGGTTCATGTAGTTGTTCATGGGGTTCAGCCATTGGCCCCGCGGCTTCATCACGGATTTTTTCTTCTTCTTCATCGTTCTGGCCCGTCATGTGTGTGTGTGGGTGGCTTCATCAGGTGACACTGTCATTCCAGCCTCTGCGCATTCTATACATATAGTATTTTCTCCATCCGCTTTTTTTTCATTAGGTTCATCTAGTGCGTGTTCGATAGCACGAGCCCATGCCAATTGGTGGGGTGATCGATCGTCGGGTATAAATAACTGGTCCACCAGAGGGCCTATTTTCTCCAAGGCTGACCACAGAGAGGGAGTTAGGAGGAAACTTCGAGCCGGCTCTTGGTAGCGTCCCACCCGTGGGTAGAGCGCAGTATGGTATACGTAGTTGGCCTTGTCCAGGTGGATCAGGTGTCCGTCTAACTCTCCGCTCAACACCCGTTGAAACTTAGTCCAGCCATCACGCTCTAGTGTCACCCTATCCGATAGAGTCTCAGCGTGCTCAAAGCAAATATTTCCACAATCTTCGACCAGGGTCACTTTAGCATCATACACGTATAACTTCACATTGGGTGTAAGCGTCAGGATGGCTTGGAGTGATGACATGCTTCCTCTAAATGTCGAAGGGAGAATGACACACACTCCGTCTCATCCCTCGTATTTATAGTGTCAATACCACAGCGCCAGGGTGAATAGAGCACAGACTAGTATGAGGCCAACCAGCCGGCGCTGGTTCCGGCGTGAGCGCTCCTGGTCCATAGCGCGAGCATCAAGGATGGCTGTCATAGTCCAGTAGTGGTGAGTGATGGCACGCCTGTCCATCGAGTGCACTCTGTGGAGGACCGCTTCTGTGAACTCGTTCAGGATCTGGCGTCGTCCCTCGTTGTCGTCGCCATCTGCAAACATGGACCGGACCACTGCTCGGTAACCCGTGAATGAATTCACCACGGTGGCATACTGTAAAATGCGAGTCGCATGGGGCTTGATCTCCGCCATGGCTCTGTAGAAATGTAGGTGTGGGATCCAGAGGGACATGTTTTATAGACCAGATGTAGCTCTACGGGTATAGTCCGTGATACGTACTATTCTGATGGGTTAGTCCAAAAAAAGGGAGCAACAACAACAACACAGATTACAGATCAATCCTTTTATTATGCGTGAACAACATAGAAATGCATGTACTGACCTGTCTGTGGGAGGTTTCCCACAATGGCGTTCACCTTCGCGTCTTTTCGTGTACGTCCGTGTCTTTTCGTTAAAGTCCGTGTATCTTCGGTAAAGTCCGTAGGCATTGGGCAAGGAAGCTTTTTCCCGAGACCGAATCACCGCCAGACATGACTGCATCACCGCGGATGAATACATTCTTGCACTCACTCACACCACAGGTCGAGTGAGGTATCAAAGTGAAGCTTAGGTGAAGGAGCATCTAATGGACTGGGTGTGGGGTTGACATATCGATAAAAAATGGATATGACCTTGAACTGATCACGTGACCTCCCCGTGATGACAAATACCCAGAACCAAGTCAGTACATGCATCCCATAGTCCCAGGTCACACCCGATTCACGCAGACCGGAAGTGACGTCATACACCTGCGCACAACCGTGATGGAAAAAACCCAGAACCAAGTCAGTACATGCATTCCATACAGGCAGAATGCAGGCAGGCAAGCAAGGCAGGGATGCAGGCAGGCAAGCAAGGCAGGGATGCAGGCAGGCAGGCAGGCAGGGAGACAGGTCAGGTCAGGTAAGTCAGATTGAATACACCCCTTTCCCTAAAAATGGACTCCTTTTATACGTTTTTCTATCCACTCCTAAAAATCGACTGCTTTTATACGTTTTCCCGGTGAGTGGGTGGGTTCAAAATGGCGGACCCTTATTTTACACACACAACACCCTCAGCCGCCATTTTAAACCCACCCCACTCACATCCCAGGTCAAATCAGTGCACCCGAGTGAGTGGGTGGGTTCAAAATGGCGGACTTTCAACGACGCAGAGAAAATAAGCGGCCGCCATTTTGAACCCACCCACTCACATCGTGCACTCAATCACCCCGGTGAGTGGGTGGGTTCAAAATGGCGGACCCTTATTTTACACACACAACACCCTAAGCCGCCATTTTAAACCCACCCACTCACATCCCAGGTCAAATCAGTGCACCCGAGTGAGTGGGTGGGTTCAAAATGGCGGACTTTCAACGTCCCAGAGAAAATAACCGGCCGCCATTTTGAACCCACCCACTCACATCTCACTCAATGACCCCGGTGAGTGGGTGGGTTCAAAATGGCGGACCCTTATTTTACACACACAACACCCTAAGCCGCCATTTTAAACCCACCCACTCACATCCCAGGTCAAATCAGTGCAACCGAGTGAGTGGGTGGGTTCAAAATGGCGGACCCTTATTTTACACACACAACACCCTAAGCCGCCATTTTAAACCCACCCACTCACATCCCAGGTCAATCAGTGCACCCAAGTGAGTGGGTGGGTTCAAAATGGCGGACTTTCAACGTCCCAGAGAAAATAACCGGCCGCCATTTTGAACCCACCCACTCACATCTCAACTCACGTATGCGAACCCCCCCTATGGCAACCCAAAAATTAACTCCGCGCATGCGCAGTGAGGCGCTACCATTCCGTTTTACACATTGTATACTACTCAGCTAAGTGAATCAAGCCATTGACCTGGGTCATGCAGTGTCACGCATGTGTCTTTGTTCTAAAAGCTATAGAGGGTCTGGTGGAGGGGATGTTTGTGTATTAGCCCTATTAAGTTACATACCCTGTATACAATTTCTGCAAGAATGGAAGCCTAGAAAATTAGAATTTCTTGCCAACATGGCAAACATATGATAAGTCTGCCTTAAACTATTTTCTTCTGTATATGTTAAGTGTTCTAATAAAGTTTTTTATCAACCAGCAATTTATGACATCCTTTCAGGAAAACACTCCAAGTCAACCTCTGAATAGTATCCATTTTGTATTCATGCTCTAAAGCAGGAAATCTCTGTGAAAATGACATATGAACATATATAAGAATGGCAGAAAATATTTAACTTCACTAATATAGACCAGGTGAAACAAAATCTAGCCAAAATAGTTGATCAACATATCTGCAGTAGCTGAATAACTTGAGGACTTTTTTCTTCTGCTCTTCCTCTCAAAGCCTAAAGCAGTTAAATAAACAACCAGTCACCCTGGCAACGGTACCAAATTTTCTCAATTTTCCTGACTACAATACAGGACCATTAGTCCCTACGGGACATAGCCCCGTAAAAAGGCCTGTTGATATAGGCCTACCTTGATTGAATTAATGTTATTTAATTATTGATAGCGGACTTACTCGGGAGGTGTCAATCGTATGTCAAGACGTTCAACGTTTTATTTAATATTTCTCAAAATCATCAAATATTTCTGGTATCATCAACTGATACATCGATATCTTTAAATATCTTTAAGGCAAAAAATCGCGCAGTTGGAGGGCCTTTACAACTCCTAAAATCTTCCACTGTCAGCCCATGCTTCCATAGGCTTGGGGAACCACCTCATCGGTTTGTTTATCTTTCTTCAATCCCAGAATGCACCGCGGCCAGCGAAACTCCGATAAATCTTATTCCTGAGACGCTTCCTATACTACTATATTGTTAGCATTTGTCAGAATCTTTAATATCCAAGATCATCAGGACGACTTCGAACCAGGATCTTGGATATAAACAGGGGGAAAAATCTTCTTTTTCAGAATCTTCAAAAACTGCCAGGAACAAAAGTACTTTAGTCAGGATCTGAATTCATTAGCAGTATTCCTGGACCCTGAATAGAGTAACCATATAAAGGTCAACAATGGAAACGTGTCCGCTCTTGTAATCTGTTTATTTCGTGAGATACAGATTTGCTCATTCTGTTAAAATGTACAATATTCTAACTTCAATCTTCAGTTTATTAGAACAATCAGGATCATATTTAATTAAATGTCCGGTATTCCTATCAGGATGTTAAACAAGTGGTATAATTTCAGAAGCAGGATTGTTCGACTATTAAGAATTACAAGACATGAGGCTGACAGCTGCCAACACAAAACCAATCTTGGAGAAAAACATTTTCTTTTGAACTAATTTCAAATCTGTGAAATTGGGTCGTGTGCAAGTGTAGCTAAATAATATATAGCCCTCACGAGTATGCTATAGGTCGGCCCCAGTCACCTCCAGCGAGGGTTTTAGATAATTTTATTACGAATCACCCACCTGGGTCGTTTGCAATTGAACATGGCGCGTATAAAGTGGAAGTTGTCGACTGGAAAATTCAGACGGCAATATGTGCGTTACTATTTCACAATAGCGCGCAAGATTTTAAAATAGTGCGCAGGAGGGGATAGAGATTAGATGTACGGCAGTTTCAGAGGTGGGTGATTCGTAATAAAATTATCTAAAACCCTCGCTGGAGGTGACTGGGGCCGACCTATAGCCCTCATACTCGTGAGGGCTATATATTATTTAGCTAGTGCAAGTGCAACATAAATTAGACCGAATCCTGTAGGATCTTTCTAAGACATACAAGACTATGTAGGGCATATACATGTAGGGTCAACCTGTAACCATCTGGGTCATCTATGCGCGGTAAGAAAGACACAGCGTGCGCCCGTATCCATTTTCAGCCTACTTTCGGCAACTATAAGTCGTCAGTCGATAAGCTAAACTCTACTGACGTAATCCCAACGTAACCAACAATTTTCGGGTATCAGCGCCAGATAATAACAAGGAGATAACTCGTAGGTCGTGTTCAAGTGCAACATAAGACAGCATTTTATGGCATGTTTCTTGGACTTTTAACAGGGCCCAAAATCGAGGCGCTAAACCGGCTACAGTTGCAACAAATTTTGGTCATGCACCAATTAAAGACACCAATGTGCTTTTAGTTATTGCAAACACTTCAACGATAGATATCAAATAACACATGCTGAGGCGTTTGTCAAGAAAGGGATACAGGTCATTTCGTACCCAAACCGAATCGACCCTAACCGTTTCGTACCCAGTCGTTATCGTACCCTAACCTTTTCGTACCCAAACGTTTTCGTACCATATCTTATATCAGTTATCTTATATCATAAACTATATTACCAGACAGCTGAATGTCTGCATAATTATTGTAGAAATTATGCGTAACTTATAGAAGAATAATTAAGAAATCTAGACAAAAAATACACATAACTTACGAAGACTACTGCATCGACGACTCAACTTGGCATACCGGCAGCACAGTGCCTTTTGTAGGCGGGAAACGACACAAGAAAACATGCTTCATTTCCATTCTCCTCCTGTTCTTGTTGGAAAGATTCAGAATATCTGTTTCGTGTGTTATTTTCCAAATAATCAATTTTAAAACAATCAGATATTTTGTATCGATTGAGTGTTAAAACCTAAACTGAATTGAATTATTACTATATAGCGGAACATTTCTATTCCATAATTTTCATCATGTCCGATCTCTGTGTTTCCTGCAAGACTGTCGTGCGACCGCGTCAGAAGACATTACAGTGTGACGGATGCGACCGATGGCAGCATCGTACATGTGGGACTGGCATCACAGACGGATTGTGCAAGGAGAGGAGCTTCTTTTGGATTGGAGATGTTGTGCATGCCGTGTGGCGTAAAGCTCAGCAGTTCGGTTTACAGGTATGTTTTGTGTAATGTCAAATATATCTTTCATATTCCATGTTCAGAATATTTCTAGCTTCTCGACAGTAATATGTGTCTGAAAAGGTTTTATTGTATATGGTACGAAAAGGTTAGGGTACGAAAACGTCAGGGTACGAAAAGGTTAGGGTACGAAAACGACTGGGTACGAAGTGGTTTTGGTACGAAATGACCAGGTGAAGATTTTAACTGATTTGAAACAACTCTACAACGGTGTCTTTCGTGCATGAAGTCATTTTGTTGAAACTGTAGTAAAACTCTCATAAGGAGAGGGTCGGTTTAGTGTCTTGCTTGCCAGGCAATATCAAGAAGGAATATAACTCTGTTGTAAGCCATTAATGCCTAACTACAATTATACGATATTGCTGGAATATTTATTAGTATTCTTATATCATGTATATGTTTGTATTAGAATATTCAAAGGCAATATTATATGTACAATTGTAATATTTGTTTCGTTATGAAGTAAACAGTATGGATCAATCATGAATAGATACTTTAAACATACAATGTGTGCTGTTCTATACATACCCAGGCATCTAAGAATTTTATAAGTTTTGGTTCCTATACAAGATCATGTCAGCTAGGATCTTACTTAGGATTCTGCTAAAAATTTCTACGGGTACTTTTAACAAGAGGCGACGAAAAAAAAGAAATTTTAATTGAGAGTGAAATCTGACATTGAAATATAAATACGAAACTTTGAATTCAAATTTGAAACTAACTTCAAATTAAAATTGGAAAATGTTATTGAAATTGCAAAATTTATACTTTATGATTGGATACACTCCAAAGGGGTAATAGATGGGTTGCAAATAAGTGCTCAATGGTGCAAGCTTCTCGAATAGTAGGTTATGGGGTAGGGTGAGACTAAGTTTATGAGATAAGAGCCTGGGGGCTCTGGGGATGGGGACACACACAAACCCAAGTACTGAATACATTAAAATAACTGTAGCATGATGTAATCTCCCAAAATATTCGTCGGACCCTCCAAGGCAGTGGATGCATTAAATGATCGTAGCATGATTTAAGCTTGAGAGATATCTTAATTCACGAGTTTCAAAAAACTGTAAGAGATCATTCGAGTGGCCAGAAACCTTTTGATCAAGCCATGATCAGGTGATCTAGGATCGGCCATACCCGATTAACTCACAAACATGTATAACAAAAGGAACTAGCCCTAAGGTATATTAAATGCCACGAAGATCTCACAGTGAAACATATTTCGACCATATAGATTTTAAGATTGTAAGTGATTCTTCTTATCAAGCAGCTACTTTGAAAGATCTTTTTAGTCGGGTAAAAATATTTTAGGTTATTCGAAAGAAATCGTTTTGTTGCATAAGTTTTAATGTATGTGCATGTCTTTTGGTGTGTTGTGTTGATTACTTCTGGATTGCTGGGTTTGTGGACTTGTTTTTGTTGAAATACTTAGAATTTTGTTTGATCACCGCTATATAGCTGAAATATTGCTGAACGCGACATTAAACATCAATTCTCTCTCTTAATTTCTATCCAGGTGAGGCTCAGTACATCAGGGATGGTGACAGATCCCTATGGCAGTAGATGCATTTAGGGATGCATTCAGTGGATGAATGCAAAAGGGTGTAAGATTCCAGAATACATAGGATACAGATGTGTATACATGGTATAGGGCATAGTCCAGAGTGGGGTGGACTACCAATCCGATTAAAACTCAGACTTTAATAACCACTCCTATATCTGACATGTCGCTTATTAGCGACATGTCAGATATAGGAGCGGTTATTAAGTCTGAGTTTTAATCAGATTGGGTGGACTACTAAATCCAGAAACATATTTGCTTTACTTTTGGACATGGATGGGGACACATGCACTTACAGAGCTGCAGATATCCTTTAGAATTCTATCTAAAACTGGAGAAGTAGTCAATATAGTGGATGTGGACAATACAACAAGATATTCCTGTTGTAAAATCATTCAGTTTCTTTATTAAATCATTTGAAACAATTTGAAACTTGGTGGAGGCTGAGGTGGCCTAGTGGTTTACATAGTTTAGAGTGCATAAGTATACTCCTGGTGAATTAGTGCCAAACTCTGAGGAAGCAGCTTCTAGTCTCACACAGGATTGGCTCATCCAGCACAAGTATTTGTGCTAGAAGACCTGTATTAAGATAGTGCCATCCAAAATTAACCAGATACAAATGAAACAATCAAACTCTGTTGTCCCTATTGAATCATGCGGAAGTATAGTATGTACATATAACCTACATAGTCGATCTTGAACCTCTATGAAATTCTGGCTCATTATGGTAATTGGCATCATATTCTATCAAGTGAAATAGAATGTACATGTAGAATGTATGTTGTTAAAATCAAGCCTATGGTTGCAACTCTTTAAAAATCCAATCACAGGAAGTACATTCTCCACCCCAAAATATCAGCCTGAGATCAAATTCGTTGACACAACTAATAGAAATTCTGTGCCAGGCATGCCCCAGCTTTGGGGATGAATGTTTTATAAGAGAATAAAGGTTGTCAATATCAGAAATTAATACAATTAAATGTTGAATATCATGAATAGGATAGTGAAGAAGGTCGAAGCTATAAAATAAATAATTTGATACCAAATAAAACTGTGATCCCAAGCTCATGGTTATCAGCACATGTATTATATCACATTCAGATAACTACATAATCTTAATATAGTCTTGTTTGGGAGAGTATAATGTGAAAGTTCAGTTACTGTACATGTCATTTCTGATATGCACTTCAGCATGAGTATTTTCTTTCTCTGCTTCCCGGACTTCTATAACATTTATGTCATATATCATATTGCCTGTGACTACAGTGCTTGTACCTCAAACATTTATATTACATCACTTTATACACATAAAATGAGATATCAGTTTCAACATTTTTTTTGTAGTTTTTTTTTCTTTTCTTTTCTTGAGATTCAGAAGGATATAAATGATCATACAATGGAAAATTCACTCAGCATGCCCAGTAATACCACGGCTGAATACTGAAATATCTAGAACATTTCTCGCCTAACTACCTCGATAATGACAACAGAGTTTAGCTCCGACCATTACTGAAGAAGCCTTCTCTCTGGGCTACATGCACATCTCCCACTCAAGAGTTCACGCTTACAAATGATCTGAACCATGTACATCACAGCAGACAACATGGTAACACATTCAGTGACAGATTGGCTGCTAGAAATTCCATATATCCAAGCATTAAGCTCAAACTATCACTGACCAATGAGAGTGCTCTTACTGTAGGGTCATCATCATTTGGTGTCTGACCAGTCAGTGTGCCTGTAAGTGTTAGACCGACTTGTAGCACCTGTTATAGGTACACTTATATTGTCTGCACATGAGATTATTAACTACACTTGAGTGTTCGGAGAAGATACACTATGTTTCTTGCACAGATTATCATATTGTACTATTGTAAATCATTACAATCATCACAATCATCACATAATTTGAAATCAGGATCCAGAAAAATGAGAGTCACATGAAATACATGTGAATAACCAATGAGGACACATCTACCAAAGAAATGAGAATTATTTTTAAAAATTCAAATGATAGGACATGCAGGAAGGAAGATGCAATGCCAGCACATGTGGCATGGTCATTCAATGCTGTGTGGTAAATATTTTATATTCAATTTGAAAACTCTGTATTGATCAGATCCTGGCTGAGGTGATCAGTGTCCAGGATAATAGGAACTGTGGACACTCTCGTGTTCTGGCACATGTAGGCATCATCGTGATATGACTGAAAAATGTTGAAAATGACATTAAATCCTACTCACTCACTCACCCACCCTTGATCAGCTCAGAAGGAGCTCTTCAAGTTAAAAAGAAATTGGATATTCTGGGATACAGTATACATTATATTATAATTTATAGATGGATGGGAAGCTCCATTTGACTGGCATGTACAGCTAATGCCGGACTCACTGTGGATCCCACTCGACCTCGTCCCGCACTATTAGGAATCCATATTGGCATCCAAGGAGGAGATCCGTCTCCCCGCTAAAGGAGGAGATCCTCCTTTAGCGGGGAGAGATCTACTAAGTCTATGAGAGCTATGTGAGCAGAAATGCCTTACATGCAGCGGATCACGGTTTACAGCAGAGAGCTGTAAAATCCTTACACCATTAAATTTAATGCGCGAGGTATTATGACTTCGACGGAATAGGCCGAGCAGTCACGAATATGTGGATCCCACCCAATGGCCAAGCTCACTGCTCACTGCTTGAATTCATCACTGGTTCAGTAAGCTTATATTCCTCAAAATGTACATCCTCTAATAATTCAGCCAAACACAGTGAAATATTTCATCATAAACTCATGGGACGATCAATTATTAGAACAGAGGGTTGACAAAAACATCCAAAGTAATCATAATCCATTATTTCTGTGTTATTGTAATAATTTTAGAGGGTAGAACTTATTACAATGATTTTCCAACAAAAATTAGTGGTGATTAAATTTTGATACAGTGATTGAATTATTAGAGGGTTACCTTAGTTATGCATTATATCTCACAGACTGCCCAACCCATGCAATCACCTATGGGCCTAAGATGTTCAATCACACAGTCATACATGATATCTCACAGACTGCCCAACCCATGCAATCACCTATGGGCTTAAGATGTTCAATCACACAGTCATACATTATATCTTACAGACTGTCCAACCCATGCAGTCACCTATGGGCCTAAGATGTTCAATCACACAGTCATACATTATATCTTACAGACTGTCCAACCCATGTAGTCACCTATGGGCCTAAGATGTTCAATCACACAGTCATACATTAGATCTCACAGACTGTCCAACCCATGCAGTCACCTGTGGGCCTAAGATGTTCAATCACACAGTCATACATTATATCTCCAAGACTCCAACCCATGCAGTCACCTATGGGCCTAAGACGTTCAATCACACAGTCATACATGATATCTCACAGACTGCCCAACCCATGCAGTCACCTATGGGCCTGAGGTGTTCAATCACACAGTCATACATTATATCCCACAGACTGTCCAACCCATACAGTCACCTATGGGCCTAAGATGTTCAATCACACAGTCATACATTAGATCTCACAGACTGTCCAACCCATGCAGTCACCTGTGGGCCTAAGATGTTCAATCACACAGTCATACATTATATCTCCAACCCATGCAGTCACCTATGGGCCTAAGACGTTCAATCACACAGTCATACATGATATCTCACAGACTGTCCAACCCATGCAGTCACCTATGGGCCTGAGGTGTTCAATCACACAGTCATACATTATATCCCACAGACTGTCCAACCCATACAGTCACCTATGGGCCTAAGATGTTCAATCACATAGTCATACATTAGATCTCACAGACTGTCCAACCCATGCAGTCACCTGTGGGCCTAAGATGTTCAATCACACAGTCATACATTATATCTCCAACCCATGCAGTCACCTATGGGCCTAAGACGTTCAATCACACAGTCATACATGATATCTCACAGACTGTCCAACCCATGCAGTCACCTATGGGCCTGAGGTGTTCAATCACACAGTCAGGCATTATATCCCACAGACTGTCCAACCCATACAGTCACCTATGGGCCTAAGATGTTCAATCACACAGTCATACATTATATCCCACAGACTGTCCAACCCATACAGTCACCTATGGGCCTAAGATGTTCAACCACACAGTCATACATTAGATCTCACAGACTGTCCAACCCATGCAGTCACCTATGGGCCTAAGATGTTCAATCACACAGTCATACATTATATCTCACAGACTGTCCAACCCATGCAGTCACCTATGGGTCTGAGGTGTTCAATCACACAGTCATACATTATATCTCACAGACTGTCCAACCCATCCAGTCACCTATGGGCCTAAGATGTTCAATCACACAGTCATACATTAGATCTCACAGACTGTCCAACCCATGCAGTCACCTATGGGTCTGAGGTGTTCAATCACACAGTCATACATTATATCTCACAGACTCTCCAACCCATCCAGTCACCTATGGGCCTAAGATGTTCAATCACACAGTCATACATTAGATCTCACAGACTGTCCAACCCATGCAGTCACCTATGGGTCTGAGGTGTTCAATCACACAGTCATACATTATATCTCACAGACTGTCCAACCCATCCAGTCACCTATGGGCCTAAGATGTTCAATCACACAGTCATACATTAGATCTCACAGACTGTCCAACCCATGCAGTCACCTATGGGTCTGAGGTGTTCAATCACACAGTCATACATTTTATTATATAATCTATAAATATGGATGATATGATTGGTTCATAGCTGTACACGTGATATGTGATATTTTCTTATGTCGCATGGCTTGTCAATGCGATATAAGTTTTGGGGGCACCGCCCATTAGCCATATATGGAGACATGACGTCATGCTGAATTTCAGCCAATCCAAAATGCATAAACCATTCACTGTGGAGAGCGGACATGTCGTCTTCCTGCAAGATGTCAACAACGAGCGACTCTTCCGGTGAAAACAAACGTTTTGGCGATCTAACAGAAACAGAAATGAAAAAACTTTTGAGGGAGAAAGATTCCCGAAACACTCAAAGGGCGACCGAAACAGCTGTCAGAGTTTTGAGGGCCTATCTTCTGGAGAAAAATCTCTCGGCGGCATTTGAAGACCTGGACCCGGTTCGCCTCGATCAACTTCTGGCAAAATTTTACACCGAAGCTCGAACGGAAAAGGGAAACTTGTACAAGAAGACGAGTCTGTTTCCGCTTAGGCATGGACTCAACCGACATCTACAATCCACAGACCCATCAGTTGACCTCATCAACGGCAAGGATTTCCGTGCGTCACAGCTGTCATTCAAGGCCATGTGTAAAGAGCTGAAGCGAGAAGGAATGGGTGGAATTGATCACCATCCCCCGGTCGACAAGGCTGACCTAGAAAAACTTTACCGGTCGTTCGATCTGTCTGATCCCCAGTCGCTGCAGGCTAAAGTCTTCGTTGATATCGTGCTATATTTGGCCAGGCGTGGCAGAGAAAATCTACGAGAGTTAAAGATATCTGACTTCTCCTGCACCTCAGACCCAAACGGCACTATGTATATTTACATGGACAAGGACGAACTGACCAAGAACCATCAGAGTGACCCCAACACTGCAAAGGGCAGAATGTATGAGATCAAAGGTAAATCCTAAATAAATTAAATCAGTCCTCGAAATATAGCTGAAATATTGGTAAACGCTACGTTAAACTTATAACTCTCTCTCTATCTCTGTCTTATTTATTTCAAAACTTATAACTATCTGTACGTACATGTATGACCAATGGATAAACCACATACTCCAACAACATAATTTTGTTCACCGGTATTTACAATATATAGAAGAAAAACAGTTTTTTAAAACAACTGTTGAACATACATGTATTCATTTTATTGTATGTTCAATTTACTCTTGATCATGTCATGATTAATGCAAATAATTTAAAAATATTAATGTATTATCTACAGTTGTTAGTTGTCCGTTCAATCTTAGTATGAGACCAGGTATCTTGTATCATATATTGTCTTTTTCTCACCATCCATCCAATCATTCTAAATGCTGGTATTTCATTTTAATGACCTCTGTCCAGTGAGGTCATTCGTGAAGTACAAGAGGATGTTGTGTCACAGGTGTCCATATCTCTTTCAAAGAGTACGCGAGGAGCCAACTGAAGACGGCTGTTACTTTGAATGTTCACCGATGGGACATAACAAGCTTGGTAGAATGATGTCGGTTCTCAGCGTTAACGCCAAGCTATCACAAGTTTATACCAATCATAGTCTGCGCGCTACGGCGGTTCACATCCTCGATGTCGCCCAGTTCCCGAGCCGACACATCATGGCCGTGACTGGACACAAGTCCGAAACAAGCCTGAAGACCTACACTGGATACACAGATGACAGCACCAAGAGGCGAATGTCGAATACTATAAGTGACATAACTGTAGGTACCGGTAACGTTAAGAAGGAAGTGCAAAATGTCACAACCGCGGAAGAAGATCCTGACATCAACTTGGATACAGTCAACAGCTGTGATCTCATTCCATTGTCCGATTCGCAGGTGGACAATTTGCTGAGTGAATTCGATACTGACAACGATTTCGACGATGTGATACGAGCAATGCCCAATACGTCTCGTCCAACCAGTGTGGGCAATACGGTATCAACCAATTATCACCTCAGTGTTCCTCAGCAGCAGAGCTCTCGTCTGTGGCCAGCACCCATTATTACAGGAAATAATGCAAATGTTACCATAAATTACCAAATCTTTCAGAAGTAGGCTCTCGAAGGTCCTATGTTGAGATATGTGATGTTGCAGATACTTTTTACAGTATTTTCTACAGTTGTTATTCATTTCATTGTGAAGTTTCATGTACTCTGGGCAAACCAACTGTGATATTTCCCATGTGAAAATTGGAAACTAACTATCCTAAGGGCAGAAGGAGACGGACGCTGACTGGAACAATGTGTTTAACACAGCCTTCATTTATGTGTTTCAGCAGTACAGTTTTTCTCAAATACATTAGTGATTTACAAAATTGGAGTTTCTCAGAATATTTATTGGAATACTACCCACATGTCTCTGGATTTCCATTGCGTATGATAGGAAGAGTAACATTTCCTACGTGTACATGTGTTTCATATCATGTTCAAATAAATATATCATTCATCTCACACTTTATCATTGTTTCTGCAGTTAATATTGGTGAATGTAATTATTCAGTCAATTTATCATTGACATATAAGCTTAGATTAGTAATGATTTCCTAATTAATCGTCGATGTCAAAATATCGCATATCACGTGTACAGCTATGAACCAATCAGATCATCGATATTTATAAATAATATAATAAAATAATTATTGACTGGTGATGTGGTGGACACGACATAATATTGACCAGGGAAAACCAATATCGACCTCGGCCTTCGGCCTCAGTCGATATTGGTTTTCCCTGGTCAATATTATGTCGTGTCCACCACATCACCAGTCAATAATTGTATAATATCTCACAGACTCTCCAACCCATGCAGTCACCTATGGGCCTAAGATGTTCAATCACACAGTCATACATTAGATCTCACAGACTGTCCAACCCATGCAGTCACCTATAGATGGGTCTGAGGTGTTCAATCACACAGTCATACATTAGATCTCACAGACTGTCCAACCCATGCAGTCACCTATGGGCCTAAGATGTTCAATCACACAGTCATACATTATATCTCACAGACTGTCCAACCCATGCAGACACCTATGGGCCTGAGATGTTCAATCACACAGTCATACATTATATCTTACAGGCTGTCCAACCCATGCAGTCACCTGTGGGCCTGAGGTGTTCAATCACACCGTCATACATTATATCTCACAGACTGTCCAACTCATGCAGTCACCTATGGGCCTAAGATGTTCAATCACACAGTCATACAATAGATCTCACAGACTGTCCAACCCATGCAGTGACCTATGGGCCTAAGATGTTCAATCACACAGTCATACATTATATCTCACAGACTGTCCAACCCATGCAGTCACCTATGAGCCTAAGATGTTCAATCACACAGTCATACATTATATCTCACAGACTGTCCAACCCACGCAGTCACCTATGGGCCTAAGATGTTCAATCACACAGTCATACATTATATCTCACAGACTGTCCAACCCATGCAGTCACTTATGGGCATGATGTGCCTAAGCTGTTCAATCACAGAGTCATGCAGAACAAACTAAAGTTCTAGAATGCATGTAGAATTAAACTGACTATACATGGTATATGCCAAGATGAATTATTTACGCTACATATTGTATTCTTCTTTTTTGACTTTTAAAATTACAGTACCTTGCTCCAGATGTAACTTGATTGTCTGGTACAATGTGGGGAGATTTGAGTTCATGGATTTGCACTTGACATGCTCGAACACAATAACAAGTATAACATTGACCTAAGGCCTCAACAGGGCTTCTTACATCTTTACTACACTACATTGTATATCACATTCATTATCCATAACAGATTGCTGGGAGTTCGCTTTTTCTGGCAGATCCTGTTCACTATGACACACTAGAACCCTATCAATGCCACTCCCTCTGATGTGGTACAGGATGTACAAGTATGATATATTCAAATAAAATATTAATATGTTATATGTAAGTTTCAATTTCTATTAACATGACCAATTGGTACTTAATGTATCAAAGTACAGGCTGATGAAATGATGCTTTGCCGCTCAGGCAGCCTGTAACAAGCAGACAGTGTGCAGGAGAAAACTTGCATGTCACTACCACATTACTATGACACATATTTGAGGCAACCTCATACATTTTGACAGGGGCTTGAGGAACACAGTCACATAGTTCGTCACAAGAAGGATTGAAAGCTAAAAGACGAACACCAAAACCAAATGGTGAACAAACTAAACGTCCATCTGTGCTGAAACAGAGCTCTTTGATGAATCCCCGACCCACATTGGGTTCCTCTGCATAACACAATAGTCTGGGCTTATTTTGGTGAACAGGGGCCCTATTATGGCTGTTCCGTCGTCTCTGGCCAATTCGTCGTCTACTACTGCTCCTTGACCCTGAAGGAAGTCTGAATGTGATGTAATCTAAATGCTGTGAGGTAGTGCCCTCACTCCCTACAGCTGCAGCACTCTCGGTACTGGACGCTAACGAGTCAGAGCTGGTGCCTGCACTAGAGTACTCTCCCCTTAAAGGATCCAGATTTGAAGCAGAAAGACTGGGATAGCTGTGAGAATTATCACGACTGAGGTTCAGTCTCTCTGGGTGATCAGCATTGGCAGGAATTCTGATGGTAGCTGAACGATGTTCACTAGGAGCACTTGACGACCGTGTAAATGGAGTACTGCTGAAGAGCTCATCGAAGATTGCCATGTCAATCTGTACACGACTGACACGCTCACTGTCCTCGGTGCCCTCCTCAGTCTCCTCCTCTCTGCCCTCACTGCTGTTTGTGGGATCAGACCTGGGTGGGAGACGCCGGACTGCATTTGCTCTATTCCTTACTCTAACTGTAGACGTTCTGCCATTCAGTCTGAGTCCTGACGTTCTGCTGCTGTCTATGGGCTGTAAGCATGCTTGTCCAGATTCATAATCAGTGACCATGGACATAGGGGCATCGTTTGTTTCAGGTTCATTACAAGACATGGCATCAGTTACTGAACTCTCATCAGTAGTCACAGGTCGTTGAATGTCATGTACACATGTCCACTGAAAAAAAGGAATTAGTATATTGTGCAGTTCAATTTGTTGTTTAGCATATGTCTATTCCAATAGTATTCATGGCTAATGAACAAGCTTTTACCTTTTACTGTGTATTATCTACATGTACAGGACGGTTTTCTGTATTAGCAAAGGCAGAACAATACTACCGTGAACATTTTTTTCTCATTTGAGGGCTGGCTTTGTCCATATAATTAGCATCTTGAATGAATTCTGGATAAATTGTGTACTTTTTTCCCGGATCTGTTTAATACTGTTAGTGGGGTCTATGAAATCGAAATTTTTGAACTATGTATGAATGTTACCTCCGATTTTTCATTACTGCTGATACTCCTGGACAGTATACACCAGCCCTGTGGATGAACCTGTGAATGCAATACACAAAATGATTCATGATATGGAATCCAGTCCACAAACATAACATACAAGCCTGAACATGTGGTCTTCTTGAGGGGCACCTGCCAAAATGTTCAGTAACGAGTACTGTGCCCTGCATTTACCATCCTGGTAAGTGATTCTTCAATGCTTTGTGATGTTAAGAGTTGGAATTGAACCTAACATTTCATCAGGTGTCAAGTATTTTGTGCCTGATAAACATGAAAAACTTGTATGTTGTACCTAACATTGGCAATGTCTGACTTCTTATATCCAGGTTTGACATAAGCTGCTATCTGATATTTTCAAAATTCATCATGTTGAACTACAACAGTGTACAATCTTCACAATTATATTCTCAAGGCATAGTTACTCATTTCAGATATACAGTACAAGTATCTCTGATGTTTGAACCGAAGAAACATGAGGATCAAGGGAAATAACTCTGCATTGTACTGTCCAACATGGGAAAATAAGAGGGTCATTTCCCCCACAACATGCTCCATGACACCTCCATGCTCTGCTGGAAAATTAAAGTAAAATAACCTCTGTAACATATATAATGCCCATCTATATTTCCATACAAGAATGTATGCAGTTATTATAAGATGTAGTCCACAATCCAGGACTAACTGTTATTATTACAAACCTGTAGTGATGCTATAACTTCAGCATCGATATCCCGTGGGAAATCTGTGATGAATTCTACCCTGTTTCTTCGTCTTTCAAAAAACTGGCTGTAGTGAGACAGATGCTCCATTCTGATGTGCATGTCCTGACTCATCTGTATCAACCGATACATATTGGGTTTGAAACCATGGAGGTCCTGGTCCAATGTCGTCAGGTCAAGGTCATGTATGACAATGATGTAACCCCGTGACAAAGAGATGACCAGCTGTGAGTTGTCTGGCGTGAGTTTTGACCTCATTAGGCCACTTGTGTGAAAGATATGTTTGAAACCAGTGTCACCATCACTGTAACTGTTGGGAATGGAAGACATCTACATATAGATTATTTGATATATTATGCATCCATCATATTCCAAACATGAGCCCATGGGACTTCAAAATATGCCTGCACATTTGACTACATTCAATACTTGTGATAACCCAATAACCCAGCACAATTGTAATTTTTTAAGGTACTGACTTGTAGTACATATATCCTAGAGTCCCGAACTTACTATTCATGTTCATAGAGCTGTAGTTATCACAGTAGATACAGGCATATCAGTCTGTACTCATATTAAGAGGATCCCATATAACTTCATCATGGAATGAAAATTCCCAATATAACTTGATCATGGAATGAAAATTCCCAGTCAAGAGAAGGAAAATACATCCCAACAGAGCTGCCGTGGCGAGGTTGGGATGTATTTTCCTTCTCGAGTGGTAATTTTCATCCCATGATCAAGTCATTGAACCCATGGTTGTGGTTGTTCAAAAACTGGCTCAAAATGGCAAAGTCCTGGACATTATTTCGCATTAGAAGTTTGATAACTAAAGTAAATTCACCTATGTTAATAAAGATAATATAACAAACAATGTCCGAAATAATGACTTTTGGAAGTTCTACACATTGAAAGATATAATGACAATAACTTGAAGTACCTTCCTAAATCAACTGGTAATTTACATCTGTTGGGGGGTGGGAGAGAGGGAAGCTCAAGTAAACAGGAAAGCAGTTCTCCTGTCATGCCTGTACATGTATAGGTCTGTTACAACCAACATGTACAGCTTGTCAAGTTGTGTTCAGGACCCTTCAATCAATTATCTGGAATTGGAAGCCCTCTATTATCTTCAAATGACTAAAATTAGTTCAACAGGCAAGGCTGGCTGATGCCATTATGGATATAGGGGTTACAGATCAAATGTGTTATTTCAAGAACACATCGAGATAAGCTCATCCTAAGGTTCTCGCACAAAATAATTATGAAGCAATGACATTCCAGAAAATATATAATCATATTTCACACACTATTATATAGTATTCGATTATTTTACCGGGTATGTCCATGCATAATAAGTGTGTTTGATTCTAATACATTTAGTTCCTTTCTGAAATGATTATTTATTATCTAATGTCTCTGCAAAGGCCCTAGACCCCTTGCATATAAAAATTACCAAGTTAGCTGACGGTGTGTTCCAGCTTTTTGCCAATGAATCCTGTAAATTCAGTGATGCTTGCAAGCCTTTTTCAGAAATTGTTTTATATACATGTACCTTATGTTTATCAACATGGGCGATATTACAGAGTATAATCTGCTCTTGTAATGAAGTCTCAAATAGGGAATAATGTCTTCGACTTTGCCATTTTGAGCCATTCTTCTAAACGAAACAACAGAGGTTCACAAAGCAGGTCTTAATATCAGATTTTTTCCCCCATCTAATTTTAATCATGACTTGAATCAGTATTTTATTAAAAATATTAATGACAAACGGAGAGAAACCTTTGCTGGAGCGCATCATGACTGCAGCATCTGTCAAGTGAAGTGATTGGCCACCTGCATTACACACGCTCATACCACATGTGTGTGTGGGAAGACATATCCCAGACAATGTTACCATATGAATTTTACACTGTACTATATGAGAAATTATGTTTCTAGTGAAATATGACTTGTCATGGTTATAATCTAGTAGCCATGGTAACTTACTTGTTGATGTCCCATGTGTAGACACAGCCATCAAATCCAGAGGTGACTAGTAGACCACTGTTACTGGCATACTCTATGTTCTTCACCCAGCTCAGATGTCCGTTCAATGTCTTCACTCTATTCTTCATGTAACGAGCATCCCATAATGCAACTGTGGTGTCGTCTGAGCAGGTTGCAAACAAACGTGAATCGAGGAATCTGTTGAGAAGTAAAATCTGATATAGTGGACCAGATGGTCCGTATGCATGACAAAATACCCTACAGACATGACCGATGTAATTTGAAACAATCTTAACTGTATTCACGTACACCATACTGCAAAAAAGTGCCCTGTAATATGTGTATTTTATATTATCAAAACCAAATGAACTAGAAACGAGTATCATTAGACATGTTAGATTAACATCGTCAAACAGTCTACAGCACTAGACCATTGCACAGTCCCTACACATGCAAAGCACCAGGCAGAGGATCATGAGTGTGACAAAAATTTGTATTTATTTCAAAGGCCGAGTATTCAAATTCCACCATCAGATTATCTCCAGGGGTCCAAATTTACACCTGTCTACCTGTCCCTGACAGCTACTTCTTTTTAAAGAGACAGGTATAAAAATGAAATACCGGTCTCCAGTGACAGGTTGCCAATAATTTTTTTTTTGGTGTTCAAAATATACCTCTGACAAAATTCATTCAAACAGCTGCTACTTGCAGTGGTGTAAAACCTCACTTTTTCACGTTGTTGCCATCAGGGCAAGCTAAAAGTTTAAATTGGTTGCCCTGAATCAAATTTCACTTGCCCTCACATGGGGACTACAATATCAACTAGCCTCCTGAAAATATTTCAATTATGGCAATATTTTCCGATTCCAGTATCTACAAATCCCCTTTCCCACATTGCTCTGTGAGTGTCATAAGCTACATCTCTTAAAGATATTTGGTTCAGATGCACAATTAGAAACATATTTAATAGCGTTCACGGTAAAAGATTGGACATTGTAATAATTTGATTGGAACTAATCCACTTGGCATAAAGGGCAAGTGAAAATTCAATTTCACTTGCCTCCAGCAGATTTTGGTTGCAGTGTTTTGAATCTGCGCGAGCACGACAATACTAATCTTACTACGCAACTATGTCACGTGTATGTGTTATAAGCAGGGAGGTGGTGAAACAATGCATTCTAGCTAGTTTAATGTTAAAGAATGCAGATTTCTAGTTCATTTGCTTCTGATATTTTAAATTATAAGCAACTGAAATGGCAATGGGTAGCAAATGTATTATGTCAATATTAACGATCCGATTAATGAACAGATAACTGTGACAGAAAAATAGCTGATAATGACAGAACCAACAACTAATTAAAAATAAATGGAATGAAATGCAAAAATCCTGAGAGCCATTCACCGTTCAACGGAATTTCATTTGTCATGTCTGGAGCTAATATATGTCTGTATGTAAGCTAAAGTTTGAGATGGATTAATCGTCATTCAGGTCATTAGAGGATGGACAATAGCTTGTTATGCATGTGGCAATGGTTCAATGCAATCATATTCTACTTTGTTGTTTCGATCATTTACTAGATTACTTTTCTGCTAACCTGACACAGTTGACACAGTCAGAATGTGCTTTGTTCTTGTGTCCCACTAGTTTAGCACTGAGAGGGTCAAACATCAGGACACTCCCTCCTTCACAGGCAGCCACCAACAGTTTCCTGTCATATATAAGAAAAACAGACACTCATATTTAACATGTATGAAGTTGAAATCTGATGATTCACAATCTCAATTTTAAATCTGAAATGTTTTAGACATGTCAATCATCATTCTTGCGATCTAAGCTAACTGATTATGCCAATCCACTGCGAGGTAGGAGATGTGACAGGTTTGAATTTCATGGCTGGCCAAACTCCTTTGATGTTGGGCTGAAATCGACATCGGAAGTCAAAGCAAAAACCACATGCTTGGGATACCAACATGTTAATTCAAAACAACCACAGGGGATGAACTGTTTACATTCGCAACGACTCATTCCAACCACCAAAAATGTTCAGGTAAACCGTCTGCGAGGATTTAGGATTTACCTGGACTTGTGAAAATGGTCAATTATTAGCATACGCATATTGCTCCAAACCATGTCAAATTGTCCAGTAGATAGCCATGATACATGTAGACAAGAAGTCATAATTCTACTAAAGTAGGTTTACATGATGGTCAATATAATTAAAATTAAATCCTATCTGCTCCCCATTTGGATACTGTCACTTGTAGGATCTAACAGGCTTGCAGTAACTCGCGTGTTAACCAATCCCGAGAGTGCTTCATAGTGCTTTCAAGGGAACATTGATGACAAAGAATCTTTGGTTGGCTCAGCCGAATTAGCCGGCTCGCTGGCGGGGTGTCTTTTCAAGTTGCCGCGGTCCCGACCTTGTGGCACCATAAAACAGGGTAGATATATGGACTGATCTTTGGTGTAAACATTGGGGTAAATGGACACAGCTACATGTAGGGAACCTATCTCCCCTTCTCGACTGCAAGTGGATGAGTCCAGATGTGACCATGATATACTGCTGTTAAATATCCATCATGTCCATGGTATGGGTGCTCAGAACACCAAATTCAATTGGAATAAGTAAGATCCTATATAGCGACATGTACAATTGGAGAGCGTTGCTAGGATATTAATTTATTAACATTGACATGATGGTAAGTCTGTGTGTATCTCAGTCATGTGTACAACTGTACTGTAAATAATAGAATAATAGTGTAAGTGGAGCTCGTGTGTTTAAAAATATTTGACTGGGATAAATGGTGATAGACTTGGAACAAACTTGAACGGGCAGACAAATGGACATCTATCAAAACCAATAGGCTTCTTGTTTGCCATGAATATTGGGCCATTGTGAAAAGAAACTAGTATTTTTTACTCCAATATTGATAAGCTTAGAACTTCATTGCCTCATGGGCAAAAATGGTAAGGGCATATTCAACTATATAGTGTACTACATCACATACTTGTGCAGATCTATATGTAAGAGCTAATTCTTCATTTCCTGCAGTGAAACAACCAGAATAGATCGATGCAATATAAGATGAGTCTGAGTTTGATCATGAAAGCCATAGGCCTGAGTGATCAAACATGAAGACTCATCCTTGCATCTAGCAATGTATAGGACGAGTCCAAGTTTTATCACGAAGGCCTTTAGGCCTGAATGATCATACATGAAGACTCTTCCTATTGCATCACGATCTATTCTAGTTGTTTTACAGCAGTAAACAGGGAATTATTTCTATTCTACTATTCTGCAAACAGCACAATGTGAAGATTTTTCATGAAAAGAATAACATTCTTGTGTATTTAAAACTGGTTTGACACCCCTATACCTGACAAAAAATGCTTTGGCCCGCCAATTAAATGAAGCAAGCAACACCTGCAAGTCACGTGCTTGAAACCGACACAGATGGGAGAGACCAGAGTATGGCAGCTATACCTACCCGTAAAGGTTTAGTGACACCAACAACTTTGAATAATTATCCGTGGAAGAAAACTCTTTCTCCAACTTACATTGGCTCTAAGATGCACGGTAACAGGATGCACAAGAAGACACAGCCAGATGATACATTCTGATATTCATTTCAATCCTATTACCTATTACTACGACAACGTGTGGGTGAATTTTCATGACCATACTCCAAGCCATTGGAAAGAAATTGCAGGAAGACTGCATGATGGGGGAGATGCAGGTGAAATTTGATTAATAAGATTTTCTGCTATAAATTACCCTTAACTATAGAACATACTGATTGGACTGCCTTCAATGTTTTCCGGATCAAACAATTAACCATGTGTACATAGATACTGTCCATCAGCCTATATGAGACATTTCCACTGTTCTGCCAAGTCAGAGTTTGGCTTTAAATTTATACACATGGTACTGTATGTGCGCTGAAACTGGATGTATAGACAGACGGACATCATCACGGGCAACTATACTGAGCGAAATATCAGTTATGAAATGGGCTCAATATGATATATATGATCCATGTACTTTTGAAAGTTGAAATATGTGAAACTCTCCAATGACAGTCCAAAACAAGATCAAACATGTCAAGGTGGGCTACTTTAATCAACATGTCAACATGAACAATCGACCATAGAGGTCCATGTCCCCCGCTAGCAGCACCAGTTATGGTGGATTACATCCACCATAACTGGCGCTGCTGCTGCGGGGGCCATGGACCTCTATGGTCGATTTTTTGGGGTCGATGATATCTCATATCATTGATAAGAGTATGATTTGAAAATGGAGATATCGCTGATGAGCTTAACATAATCTAATACAGCAGATGGCACCCATATTGGATTATGCACATCCATAAAACATGATACATGACTGTCCTCTCACTAAGGTCAAGGGACTCCCCAAGTTTGAAGTAGATCAGTTGAATCGTACTCCAGCTATTGTCCGGACAAGATCAAACTGCTTAAAATCCAATGAAATCCAGTATGGCCGATGGTGGCCATATTGGATTAAGCACGTCCTTGAAAAACAATCCTAATCCTCCTCTCAACAATGTCAAGGCACTCCCCAGGTATGAAGTAGATCGGTTGAATCATTCTCGAGTTATTGTCCAGACAAGATTCAACTGCTTACAATCCAATATGGCTGACGGCGGCCATATTAGATTACGCACATTGCTGAAAAACAATCCCAACCGTCCTCTCACAAATGTCAAGGCACACCCCAAATTTGAAGTTGATCGATTAAATCGTTCACGAGTTATTGTCCGGACAAGAAAATCTAAGATCCAACTGCTTATAATCCAATATGGCTGACGGTGGCTATATTGGATTATGCACATCGCTGAAAAAAAATCCAAACCGTCCTCTCACCGATGTCAAGGCACTCCCCAAGTTTGAAGTAGATCAGTTGAATCGTACTCCAGTTATTGTCCGGACAAGATCAAACTGCTTAAAATCCAATGAAATCCAGTATGGCTGATGGTGGCCATATTGGATCAAGCACGTCCTTGAAAAACAATCCTAATCCTCCTCTCAACAATGTCAAGGCACTCCCCACATATGAAGTAGATCGGTTGAATGGTTCTCGAGTTGTTGTCCGGACAAGATCCAACTGCTTATAAACCAATATGGCTGACGGCGGCCATATTAGATTACGCACATTGCTGAAAAACAATCACAACCGTCCTCTCACCAATGTCAAGGCATACCCCAAGTTTGAAGTTGAACGGTTAAATCATTCACGAGTTATTGTCCGGACAAGAAAATCTAAGATCGAACTGCTCATAATCCAAAATGGCTGACGGCGGCCATATTTGATTACGCACATTGCTGAAAAACAATCCCAACCGTCCTCTCACCAATGTCAAGGCACACCCCAAGTTTGAAGTTGATCGGTTAAATCGTTCACGAGTTCTTGTCCGGACAAGAAAATCTAAGATCGAACAGCTTATAATCCAAAATGGCTGACGGCGGCCATATTTGATTACGCACATGGCTGAAAAACAATCCCAACCGTCCTCTCACCAATGTCAAGGCACACCCCAAGTTTGAAGTTGATCGGTTAAATCGTTCACGAGTTATTGTCCGGACAAGAAAATCTAAGATCGTACTGCTTATAATCCAAAATGGCTGACGGCGGCCATATTGGATTACGCACATTGCTGAAAAACAATCCCAACCGTCCTCTCGCCAATGTCAAGGCACACCCCAAGTTTGAAGTTGATCGGTTAAATCGTTCATGAGTTATTGTCCGGACAAGAAAATCTTACGGAATTACGGAATCACGGACACCGGTGTTTCTGGCCCCCGTACTAAGTAGCGGGGGACAACAATGCCGAAAACGAAAGAGAGCACAGAGGATCAATGTTCCAAACAAATGGTTACAAATCAATGAAATGGTCCAATGACTTATCAATATATATTCAGATAGTTGCAGATGTCAAAATCATTGAGGCATATATCTACAATTATCTATAGACATGTATGTACATCTATACTACAATACAGACCACCGAGAGAATGTACAGACAACTCAGAGAGAATACTGGTAGCTTTAAGGTTGAAGGTTCAAATCTGAGTACCGGTATTTGATCTCTGAAAATAATGAGAACTGTTTTCACCTCAGAGCATTGCTCATGTCCAATACATTGAGAAAGTTGACGGTGTAACCAATAATAATTGTGCCGATCGAGATCTCGAATGATTTATTCAATTGAATGTTCTAACTGTCTGAATTCGTGCAGATAAGAAATGGGAGGAAATCTTTCTGAACAGTCAGGGGACCAACTTACAGAAGTTATCAAATTTGTATTAATTTTTTTAGACCTCTACAAGTGATTATATCAAAACCTTCACTGTTCACAAAATAATGATATTTTGAATGGTAGTGTGTAATATTGACCTGTGAATTCATTTAAAACATGAACAACCCCTTACTACATGTATGTTTAACAATCTTTATGCCTTCAAGCACTTGTTGTACATTCATACAACTTACATGAGATTATAACATATACATATTACCTATCAGCTTATATTGTTGCATCCCAGATTTTTCCCTCCATTATGTAAGCTTATATTTTTGCTGGAAAGCTGAAACATTAAGCTCATCGATTAAGGAGGTAAATTGCTTATTAAAGGCCATAGTCATGAGGTACTCTATCATGTCTATACTGACATGATTGATGGAATGTTGATGTAACATTTATGGCCAAATCCAATCTTCTGCTAACCTGGTAACCTTGTCATGTTTGCATTAGAAGATCATGTTTTTTTACCCCTGGCAAACTTTTTGTGACATCTCCTAACTTCTCTGAGTTATTGCTATGTAGTTCATACCTTGGTTAGATTATAACTTTTGTAAATTTGTGTGAGTTGGTTTGCTGCTGCTGAATGTCATAATAGTCTATATTGGTGGGGCTATAGTCTCAATCAGCATATAAAGGGAGGAATTCTGACATTCATTTAAAAAAAATCGAAATGAAGGATGAACGATAATATGTGTAAACATTGTAAATGTTGGCTCTCAATGTATAGCAGTACATGACACAAGATGGGAGGGTATTCCTTGATGATGTAAGCTGTGACATCAGCATGATCAGGCACATAATCTCACCATGGGCCATATAAATGTTCCATCATGTATGTGGAATATGAAAGTATTGAAATGATGTGTACAACAATGATTAGACAGCTGAAACCAACATGTGTGTGTGTGTGGGGAGAAGGAAGAAAGGATCATGGACAAATAACATTCATGTTAACAAAGTTAACTGCTGAGTACCAGGGGTCGAAATATTCAAAATAATTCACTTGTTACATGAGACAGGTGGCCAAAAAGTTTACCTGTCACCTTTAAGAATTATGTGAACATGCTATTATTGATCTTGTCAAGTATATGTAATTCAAAGTTAATGACAAAGCTACATGTTCCAAGCTACCAATAAATTAATGACACCTTATTTCCATGCACTAATTAGAAGCCGTTTTGAATGAATTTTGTCAAATATATATTTTGAACACAAGAAAAAAAATTATTGTCTACCTATCTTTGGAGACAGGTACTTTATTTCTCTACGTCTCTTTCAAAAATTACCTGTCAGGGACAGGTAGGCTGGTGTAAATTTCGACCCCTGTGAGTACCATATACATATATGCGTACTCTGTCAAATCGGTTCATACTCCATGTAAGCATGAATCACGAGACAATGCCTACAAGAGTCAAGTCTGGGGACAACAATGTGTCTAGACTCGAGACTTTTCAGCTGCACAAAGACTAAGACAATTTAGCTCCCTACATGAAGTATCTACCATCAAATCTAGCTACATAGAGACTTCATTATGCAGAATTATTGACATACCCAGAAGCTTTTGATGTTCATGAAATGACCCATCAACAAATACCAATCCAGGTACAATCTTTCACACTATCACCAGTTTAACGTCATATGCCATTGCCTCATTTTGACAATTATTTTTGGAATCCCTATATTGCTTTCTTCTAATCTTGCAAATATAGTATCATGGTATTTTTAGCCAGCAACAAAAATCGTTCAAGAAAAAACTATACTACAAGTATCACGTTGGGGAAAAAACCTCAATTGATGCATATATACAGCTCAATCGAGCTAAAAGTAGCTCAATCAAAGAATATGTAATATTTTCAATTATCTCCTGAATTAGGCAACTTAGCCATATTAATATTTACAGTCTTTGACATTTAGATGATCAATTCACATGAAATTTGAAAAATAAAATAATTCCAAAAATATTACATAATTATTAAAATCAATATTGTGTCCACTTATATCAAAGATCAAGCCTTGAATAAGATCATCTTGATATAGACATTGAACTGACAGAGCGGCCATAGAGCCACTGTGACTACTGTAAGCAGATCACATAGCTGCAGCTACCGTGTTGACAATGGGACTTGTGTCAAAATTAGCAGCCCTTGTAATTAAGGAATTTCTGCCATGGCAAAATATTTCATGCCAGTGCGAGACTGAAGGGCAGGTTAACGCACATGCATGTTTTCATGACAGCCAGCAAAGCCACCATCTCAGGAAGCTTACTTGTACTAAAATTATTCTAACAACATTTATTGTGTGAATTTCTTTAAAGGTGTCTGAACCTGCCCTTCAGCCTAGCGTCTGGCATGAATATACAGTAAAATGCGATACTTCTAGGAATACAATGTCACTTACTTCAAGGGGTGATAGTGATCTGCTATATATAGCTCCAGTGAGATTTGTTCCCAATTGGAGCATAGCATAGAAATAGCATCCAAATAAGTTTTGGGACTTGTATATACATAATAACTCCTCCTCCCCTCTAGCTAAGATTCATATCGTCTCCCTTCCCTCAACGCTATGCCGACGACAAATACATTTCCCTGTTGGTAACTCGAACATCTCCATGGCGCACTTAATTTATTATTACCTTTGCGCCCTATTGGACCTTCATTAACTTGAGAAAATGGGCCGCCATGAATAAAAATATCATAATCGATGTTGTGATCATCATCCCCTGTATACACAGGGTCTATTATGATGGAAATGCCCATCTTCTTGACCCTTGATTTCAGGTGATTTTGAGGCTCCATAGGGATAATTTTAACGTCTGTAATTAATCTATGACCATGATGACCGACGAAGGGCCATTTAGTCTGCCATTTCTGTATTTTTATTCATGGCGGCCCATTTTCTTAAGTTAATGAAGGTCCATTAGGGTGCAAAGGTAATAATAAGTGCGCCAAGAAGATGTTCGAGATACCAACAGGGAAATGTATTTGTCATCGGCATAGTGTTGAGGAAAGGGAGACGGTATGAATCTTAGCTACCTCCCCTCCTCACCAAGACCTACACAGAATAAACCATTCCTGTTTGTTCCCAATTGCTGGCTGGTACCAGTGGTAGATCAGTGTGGTAAGGTTACTATAATTACCCATCTGGCGAGAAGTCGAAGTTGAATATACCACCATGGTGGGTGTGGTCTGTAGTTTTTGCGGGATCCCAAGAATTTGTACACTCAATGCCAGAATACAATGTTGACATTATCTGGGAATTTGACCCAGTGATATTGGAACTTGGCGACAGAACTTTTTGGGTTCTGAGCGGAGAAATAGCTTCTCCAAATCCCAGACCTATTTGTCTCTGCGTCTGCCATCTCCATGGTTGAAAACCCTGCACTAACAGTGGAAAACTATTTGGAGAAGTCGATGAGTGAGCACGAGGCAGAGAGTGAGATTTAGTAGGCAAATTCTGTTCATCAGAACTTGTCATAATGTTGACGCTCGTCTTAACTGGTCAATGTCAGTTAGCTTTCACTTGTTTCTGGTTACTTCATAGTGATTAACAAACCTAATGGTGAACCAATTCAGCTTTGAATTAATGACAAAACTTCAAAGTGAACATAGCAAATTTTCTAAATCTGCCTCAATGTTTACATCGAAGATGTTCTTTGTTTTCTGTCTCAAAATAAGAAGAGGGTATTCAAGGGAGACAACTATAAAAGCAATGCAGTAAACTTTTGTCGAGAATCACAGGGGCTTGTTGTTGGCCAGTTATTAATTATGATATAATATTCATATATACTCTCCTCCTATATATATATGAATATTAATAACATAATTAATAATTGGCCAACAACATGCCCCTGTATCGAGATCATACTTGAAATCTTAATACAAAAAATGTCAGGCGAAAATGTATGCATTGTCGGAAGGACATGGCGCGGTTTAGCGAGTAATAGACCCCAAATGAGGTGCGGTTTATTAGCCAAAACTAAATATCACCAGAACTGTTAAGTGCAAAAGAATGTCTGCAAAATGTTTTCACTAATGGACGCTTTAAAGTTTAAAAATACTTTCCAGATCATGATTCCAGAAACGTGGAATTCACGTTGTCACTTTCTGATTTAATCAATTTATTCATAAATATCGAACCTTATCAACCATATATATAAATCGGGTCAAAATGCTAAGCACTTATAGTTTCGCAAAATTTAAATCCTATATAAGTAGAAAAACATCTATTATTTATACATGTTTAGTTTGTCGGATAAACCAACCAGAAAAAAAGGTGATAACTATCAACCCGAAAAGGTGATGAGTTAGAGCTATCTCATTTTTTTATGATAACCTTTAAAAATGATGCTCATCACCTCTGAAACTTGATCATCAATGATTGTAAATTAAGGTCATCACCCGTCACCATTTAAAAGTGATGGTTCAAACTCATCACCTTTCAAGGCGATGGTCAGGTCTCTGGCGGTGTATATCTCGGTGATTAGATCCACGGGATGTAGGAAACCATCTTGTGTGTGTGTGTGTGTGTGTGTGTGTGGGCTTTTTTTTTTATTGTTTTAATTTCATACAAACTTGAAATTGGTATTAATATCATCAGATATAGGTATTTCGATTATTGGCGAATTTTTTCATTCTTTTATATTTACCATTTGTCCTCGAGAAAGATATCGCTTGGCAGAATCGACTTGATCACAACACGATACTCCCATTGTAGCAATGGAACATGGAAGGAGCTTTTATTAACTTGACGGGTGACGGGTTTTATATTTAAAGCTGGGATAATAACGTCGGGCGTTTGTTGATGCTCGGTGATTATTTAAAGGATGTTTGCCGTAAAGTACCTAATAAATGGGTACATTAAGAGTGAGTGAGTGAGTGAATAGAATTTAACGTCGCTTTCAACAATATTTCAGCTATATCACGACGGACCAACTAAGCACCACCCAGCCTAGTTGTGTTCCTGCTACTTCAAAGAAGAAATCTTTGAAGCAGCATGGAACCAGACACCCTCCATCCACCCTATAAAACACTGAGGACAGCGCACAAGACACATACAGGACGCTTACATGGTGCAATAAAGACAAGTGATATTACAGTGCTAGACATCACATTATCAAGTTCCTGTTGCTTCTCAGCAAAATGCATTGAAGCAACAGGAACCTGAACCCACCCAACCACCCGCGGGGTACATTAAGAAAGCCTAACACAACACAACTCCATACCATGAACTTATATTATCCGAATATAATGCGATGATTCCGCTCAGCTGATGCTTTTTATCGATTACATAATAGTAACCAAGCGAAATAATTATGGATAACAACATAACTTTATTAACTGGGAATGTTTCGCTGTAGTTACTGCAGCGTTGTTAATAACTACAGCGGAACGTCACCAGTCAATAAACAAAGAACTTGTTATCCATAATAATTTGTTAGATCACTAGTTTCCGAGTTCTAAAATGCGTCTCAAAGAGATTACATACTACCTAGGAATATATATATATCTATATATTCTTTCTAGACATCCGATAAACTATGTACCGGTACATGTTATTTTCTTAACCATAACGTTAGCGTTCAAAATCTGTTAAATGAGTCACTTAATCGGTGAGTGTTTGTGTTTTGTTTTTGTCTCTAACTCTAAGGATAGCATAACGCAGAGCATAACGCATAAGTGAGCGAATGAAAGACAAACTCTAGATATAACGTAATTCAATTTGTATTGATCATGTTATGTATATATCAGTTCATAAAACTTTTTAGATTTCTGGACTGTAGTCTTTCTCTGCCATTCCACCCTTTTCATCTGCGTCATTGCCATGATTCAAATAATACGTCTTCCTCTCTTCAGTATCATAGCCATACACTTCCATTATAGAATCGGCAATCATCTATTTCCAGACATTGAATGTAATACGCTTGTGTTTATTAGTAGGTTGATAACATTCCTAGTCAGTTGATAGGATGTATACCATGTCTATAAAATATCTACTCTTTGCTTCAAGAAGTTATCGAGGCCCGACAATTTATTGAGACAAATGCGATTGATGCCATGCATAGCGAGTCTAATAATGCAATGGACACGCCAAATCAAGATTGTGGAACTGCCAACATCGCAAAATACTCTCAAACAATCAGTGATGCAATGTAAAAAACACAATGTCGAGGAATAACGTATTCCAGAGCCTAAGAAACCCGTACTACATCCATATACGACGAAAGTAGCGAGACCTACAGGAAACAGAAAAAATGGATAGACAAGTTACTACAAAACTCGAGGACTATGTGGAACCTAGTCCACAAAAAATCGTTTACTACTATGAGAAATGCCAGCGAGTATGGGATATGGTTCTGGGAGTACCATGGATATCATTTGTGAAGAGCATACCTTTAAATATCGGAGATGATAGCTATTTCTGTCCTGCTGTAAGGAACTTGATAACTTTTCGACAGAAGCCAAGTAATATACAAGTACTTCAGACGTGTTTACCAAAGGATCTCACCATAATAACGCATCTGTTGTTTATATAGTACAGAAATTATTCGTTCAGGGTAAGGCCTCTAGAGATATCGGATTGAATTGTCAGTATGAATATTTCAATAACCCCATCGACAAGCAACAAATTTAATTATTAGATCGTCGTATTTACCCCAGGCGTTACGAATGATTTATGAATCTTAAACCAACCAAGCCTGAAAGTATTTAGGTTCATAGTTCTGTATAATTTAAGTGTTCTTTCGAAGTATGTTACTAACTTAATTACGTTTTTGCTGATACTATCCTTCCTAGGATATACCCTTAATATGACGATTTATTCAGGATACTAGCAAAAAAGTATCCTGTGGGTTATGTCACGTAGGATATGTCTCATGTACAACATATATGCTCAGAAGGATATATATCCTGGAGATGTTTAAGGGGAACTATAGCATATACCGGTGTCACTGGTAGCAAATACATGTATACTGGAACCATAAACGACATTCGGAGTTGGGACCCATTTATGTGGAACCACCCCCATATCGGACACTGCGGAGAGGGTTAAATTCCCTGCAAGAACCGCAGGCGGACCCGGCGTATGGCCCTTTCGTTTGGAAATGGAATATATATCCTCATATTCAACATAGCTGCATATGTATAACCATATCTTTATTGTCGGTGACACTGGTGTTTCCTTGGATATGTAGGATACTGGTGATGCGTTTACCAATTATATACACCCTGAAACCATAGGGAAGGAAACTATACACCAGCTCAGAGGGATCGCTTGGAGAAAACCAAATTTGTGGATGCATTTGATGACAGAGAGGCCAGAGTGAGCATTTACCAGAGGAAGTCTATTAACTTGGAGCAAATTGTCACCCTTGTCAGGAGTTAAGGTTTTCCGGGAAAGATGGGCGACGATAGCAGACCTCTAGGAAATGTTCGTGCGATTGTTGCAATACCTGACAAAACTAGTCTTAGAGTTTTCGAAACTTGAACTTCAGACTTGGAAAGATGCTCTTCGGTATAGTGGTAGGCAGTCTGTCCAGACACCATTCAAACGTCTCATTTTTGAGCCTGGATGCTATTGCTGGAAGAGCAAAGATCATCATCAGAGTGATTGCCATTCTTCCAATAGCTTAGCACGCATCATATTCGACATTCAATGTTCAACCCTCACCCTGCTTCAATAATCAAAAAGTCTATTTCGTATGAGAGCTACTACCAATTCCAAATGTGTATGAAATAAAAATAATAAAAAGGTGTTATGATGGCAAGATGGCTACGCGATAGAAGCAATCAACAGTTTTCGATGATGTCGACAAGACATGATGATGTTCTATACATAAAATCCTAATCACTAATAATTATTCTTTATCCAATCGAGTGCCATTTCCAGAGTATATATCTCAGTCACGCTTTGATTGCGCCTGTTCATGTGAACAACACGGAGATGTAAAAGTCATGATATTCAAATGCTCACTAGCCCACGGTTAGGAGGAATTAGATTCAGGGTACAAAATGTAGCATCAGAGATCTTGCAGTAGGATATTTATCACAGAATTTGAAAAGCTTTGAATGCAAGCGTTTGGTGGTATAGCCCTGTTTGACACGTTTCTGCAATATTCTGTGGCATTGGTTAAAATTACCACATTCTGCACATGATCTAACAAACGCTCACAAACGAGCTATATATACACCGCGTGGATGTCCTTCTGGAATATTACTACACAGAAATGGTAGATAACTATGTCGAAATTGTAATCGTCTGTCTTGCTGTAGAATCGACTTGAGATAATGTCCTTACCATTCAGCAAAGCTTCGTAAATTTCATTCAGGGCGTCGCTAATATAGGGATTATCCAGTGCTAGGAGATCGTTTATATAACATTTGGTGAATGAGAAGAAACGGGATTTGGAATGGTTATCTTTTGACAATTTATGCATATAGGCGTATTCAAAGGAAAACAGATGTAGGCAAAAGCGTAGAGCGGAGAGTACGAAAGACGAGTCTATACTTGAGGTGCAGAGAATTCGGGAAAACTAATTGTGAATGACTTGAGTCATGTCATATATGAAAAGGAAATGCCTCAAACTGTGAACGTAGAACGAAAGACTTGAATAAAGACACCTTTATCACTGATTGTGGTTTTCTTGTTATTGGGTGTATTCAATGAATTAATGCTCGTTTTCTGGTTTACACGGGCCCATGCGTTACAATCTTGTCTAAGGAGATATGTTATAATATTCCTGGTGACAGCAGACCAAAGCTGTGCCATTCAGCCAACAACTTGCGGGCAGCAGAGAAGATTCCTACAGAAGTGAACGGGCAGTGCAGATTTGATACTGAGATAATGCCTTCTCCGGTAATGGCTGATATCCATGGAGAGGCTATTCTTTGGATGGATTTCTTAAGTGAGTACGACGTGCGTATACATCCAAAAGTTGGAGTTTTGGGGATGCACAGACTGTTTTTGTGCAGTAGAAAAGAGAGACAAGAAGTGTCGACTTATACTGACGGAGTGGACAACAGTTTCGGCTGGAACCGATGTGGTGTCACCATGCCGAGCAACAGAATCTGGACTTTGTGGAAAACAGGCCATGGTGGAATCAAAAACCTCGCTTGGTAGTGTACTGATGGATACTGAAAGGGAAATGTATCCAGTGCGGATCTTGAACACCAATACAGAGTCTGCTCTAGTCTACGAAGGAATAGTTGAAACAGTTAGTGGATTCGCATCTGTGATGTTGTTTGAAGCAACAAATGACCTGGTAGTCCAAAAAGTGTTTATAAGCGCCACGGCGTTTGGAAGACCTGTGTACCTGGAGTACTTCTGATATGGGAGAAGAAGACAAACATAAGGCAGGTAACACAGGTAAAACTCCGACGAGGATTTGGGATATGCGAATGGAGCTAAGGACCATATTGAGACTACTAGCGGTCCACCCATCAGAGAAATTTTCAGAAGATTGCCGGTTCAGAAGCATGACGAAGAAGCATGGGTTCATTCGCTTTAGTGTAACCAATCGTCCATTAAAACGATGTAACAGTGAAAGATGCTTATCCTATCCCTAGAATCGACAAGTCACTTGATGCACTGCAGTGGGTACTGGCCAGTGCCCTTGGACGATGTAACAAAGATAAAATCTGTCGTTGTCACTAGCGGTGGTCTGTACCAGTTTGACGCTGTGACTTTTGGCATGTGTAGTGCCCTCTCCACATTCGAGAGAACAATGCAGATGATTGTGGTGGAAGTGCAGCGGATGACTTGTCTCGCATATCTGGATGATCATGATAGATGGAGGTTAAACATAGCTATTCTGAATCTTGAAGACGGTTGGACCGGGTTGGTAGCTGCTGGGCTAAAATTGAAAAATAAGAGGTGCAACCTCTTTTCATGGCTTACCCTCACAGATGTCCACGATGTTAGAAGTTTCCTTGAGTTTCCCGAAGGTTTATAGGGGACTTCGCCAAAGTTGCCCGTCCACTGAACAAGTTGACAAAGAAGAACAAAAATTTACTGGACAATGGAATGTGGTGAGGACTTTCATATGCTACAGGCGATATTGATCCGATCACCCTAGTGCGTCTCTAGTGAGTGTATCGTCCTTACAGATGCCAGTGCCTATGTCATAGCTGCCGTCTTATCTCAGCGCCCGGATGGAACTGAAAGACTATTGCCTTTGCCAGTAAGTCGCTTTCCAAGCTAGAATGAAATTACTGTATAATCCGGTCTCACATGAAGGAAACGGCAGTGGCATCTGCAGTTACCAGTCAAGATAGATGGGACCCGACCACAGCTGAAGGATACCCACTTATCGTGAACAGTAAGCAATAAACAGAGAAGTGATCAAAGACCTCCATGGGAAGAGGTATCTCCACATAGTGAAGCAGTGAAATACCTTTGGAAACAATGGCATCGGTTATATTGTGGAGATGATATCCTCAATCGATGATGAGAGAGATAAGATGGCAGCATAGTGTGGCAGATTCCGCTTTCTGAACCCTACAGCAAGGATGTATTTCTGGACCTTCACTCCGCCAAGACAACAGCGTACTTTGCGACGAAGAAAGTTCTTGTGGTTACGCTGGTTTGGCGCAAAACAGGACGTCGAACTGTGATAGCAACGAACCTCCAGCCAAGCGACTGATGGCCCCCTTACGACAGTACTAGGTTGGGTCGGCTATGGTCTGGATCGCTACAGATGTTGTTGAACCGATTCCCTGCTCCAACAGTGGGAATAGCTACACTCTACTTGTTAGTTACTTCTTCACCGGCTGATCAGAGCCGCTGCGATAAACCATCCCAGATGAGAAGGCGTCAACCACAGTCGACAAGATTTTAAGGAATTTATTTGTAGGTTGTTAGTCAGACAGATCCATTCAGATCAGGGAGAAATTATGAGTCAAAGCTGTTTGCAAAAGTTTGCGAACTGCTGCGGATGGAAACGACGAGAACTACAGTACTTCTCCCATAATCTGACAGGATGGTGGGGACGAGACTATAGATCATGGCGAACAAAATGAATGGGAAGAACGACTACCTTTTGCGATGATGACTTACCAGATCTCTGAACACGAGTCAACTGCACCCTAAACTGGATGATGTTGAGTTGGGATGCCCTTAGATCTAGTTACAGGATTACCACCCTAAATCGAAACTGTTGAGTTGGTCGAGAATACTGATGTGTTGAGGGAACGCCGAGAAGATACCAACGAAAGGGCAACGAGTCATTCCAAGGCTGAGCAGGTGATCCAGAAGAGAAACTACGATCGGTGCGTATTGGCAGACTTTTCACGCTCGGTGATGCGGTATGGTTGCAATACCCGGTGCACAAGTTTGGTTGATCTCAAAAGCTGTCGGGTTTTGGGAGGGTTTGTACTTGGTTGTCAAAAGTGTGCATAGCACGATATATCGAATTCAGAGAAGCCCAAAAAACATGTCGAAGGTAGTCGATTCAAACGTTTAAAGCAAGTCTGGTAACCCGAGCAAGGGCGTGCAAGCCAACATTGAACTAGAAGATGGCGTTTTCAAACTTGCGATAGCCTGAATGGCCAAGACTTCAATGCAGAATAGCGTACTCGATTCGGGCGAGTGGGGAGGAAGACGGTACAATGGCTAAATTGGGGATCGGGGATGCTCTTCTTGGAAAGTAGCAAAGAGTGTCCAGTGCTGAAGATATAATACAGGGTTTCGCAGATACCTGTCTTTCAATGTTCTCGTTTTCTGTCTGCTTTCATTTTACATGGTATAAACCCAACGTTCCCATTACTATCGCCATCAGGCTACCTGTGAGAGTGGGGCTTCTAAGCATCAATGCCATCCCTGTGACCAGGTGTACAACCGTAATAACCACGTAAAGTGTCGCCATGTCAAAGTACGCAAGAAGGAAGACATATCCCATGATATTCAGGGTCCAAAGATTTCCACCTGGTGAACCCCAAGGAGACCCCTCCACCTCCCGCTCTGCTCTTCAAGAGTCCGGATTCACCCTCTCTTCGATCATCAATCCACTACCACCAACACAAACATCAAGACAGGTTGGCCCATTTTAGAGGCCACTGACGCTCCATCTACCTTTGTGATTCTTTAAAATAAACCTGTGTCAGTCCTTACGAACTCATTCTGAACAAGATACACTGTTACTATGGTCCTTATCAGCGACATATTTCCGTGATATCCTATTCTGACATCCGTAACCGTGATATCATGATTACCCAATGTTGTATACGTTGGGTATCCTGCACGTATCCTGAGGATATCCTACACACATATTCCATCCATTTCCTTAGGATGTCCTTCACATATCCTGCTGCTTAACCCTATCTGGCCTGGTCTTTTTCCGACCTGTTCCGGCTTGGTTGGGTCATTTCGGCACCCTAAATATTTTTCGCACTCCTTGAGGTAGGGAGCTGAAATTTCCACACTATACCTCTGGGTGAAGCTCTACCAGAAAACGTAAAAACATCCCAGATGGCCGCTTTGATGGCGTCACAGTGTTTATCCCTGCGATCTCAAATGCCCTAGATTGAAGACTGCATGTGTTGAGGGCACTGGGGCCGAAGAGGTATATAGGCACTCGATCCACTGATACCGTGCAAGACCGGCAAAAGAAGATATCCAATGCGAACAACTTATCCAGATGACCTGATATATCTTCTTTTCCTTGCGTTATTCAGGATCCCCATATATCCTCCCGTCGTTGCTATGCTAAGCATTGCGCGCACCTACCCTGAACTTTACCAGAAATGACTTTGATTTTAAACCAAGAATCTATCTTGTGATTGAATATATGTTTTTAACATTTTATGCCTGTTTGAAGTTTGGTGTTGCTAATGTCGTATGAAGAAAGTCTTTCGCTTATTGTAGGAACACGATCGTCCGGATATGAACGCGGAAATTCTCCCCACCCAGCACTGTGCCTCACTGGTCCAGTGTAACACTGAGAAATTAGATATACGTAAAGACCCATTTTACGTCACATACCACACGTTTATGGTTACAAAAGATTTTCTTAAGGACAAAAAAAACAGATCAGACGCATTGCCTTGAATTAAATAGAATTCTTTGCGACTCTGCTCGATAAATCGTAGCCCCTTCCAGTCACTGGATGCCCTCCATTTAGAACGACACGAAACCCAGAAAATAGAATAACCTAATTTCATCTTCTTCAAAAACTTTAACAACCTCGCTTGGCGTTTCAATCACTCATGCAGGTTATAGCCCTGTGACATAAGACTATTCTGTGAAGTCATGTGACGCAGTCAGTATGTCGGCACCTCTTCCCACTACCCTTATATGTGTTGTAATTTTTTCCTGTATATGGCGAGATTCTGCTGGTGGACGTTTCGTCCCCGAGGCCCGCCCCCTGTACAGACCTTTTGGTCTTTGATATATGTTGGCATTTGTGGGAAGTTGATGCTGGGTCGACATCGGGCCTTACAGACTAGTCTTTTGTGTTAAATGCCGTCATTTACATCTGACGACGATACAGCTCACCAATCTCCAATGTACGAGTTGTCACAGCGAAACAGCTCACCAATTACCAGTATACGAGTTGTCAGAGCATTTCCATCATAGCTCTCTAGATTTGTATCTAATACCGCTTATGCCGGTGCTAGGGGCCGTGTGGTCATATCATCCAAGTTGCCACATGAACAGGTACAATAAAAGCGTACCTGAGATACAACACATATCACGAATCGTTAGATTCTTGGTATGTGCTTTAGAATAGGTTAACCAGAAGACTATTCTGTGAAGTCATGTGACGCAGTCAGTATGTCGGCACCTCTTCCCTCTACCCTTATATGTGTTGTAATATTCTTACTTTCAGGGTTTTTTTTCTCCCACGAATATTAACGTGCTCGTATTATAGAGAGATTTTACCGGGTTCCCAGTTTGCATTTTGCGTGATCATATTCGCTATTGGCAATGCCAGATAATGCGAAATAGCCACGGTGAACCTTAGAGACTCAAGCGTCAGATGCAACATTCAGTAAACAACTGTTGTCCATAAAAGATTTCCGCGTCTATAATCGAAATGTTTTGTGATGTTGATTGAACACATTTGATGTGATTGATCACGAAATATTAACATGATATTTTTAGGGATTCAGTGGCAATATTCTCCAAAGGATTCCCGCTTTTATCGAGTCTTAGGTAAGCGGAAATTAGGAAAGATTAGTTAAATTAGGTAACTGTCCAATCCCATGTCTCTTATAGGCTTACCATCAAATCACCAACACAATCTCAAGATAACATAGACTGGCCTAGATGATAGAAAAGGAGTCTCCCTTGAGGAATCTGGTGCCGAACATACAGTCACAGGATCCTTTACCGTTGTGCAGAAATAAAAGAAGAAGATATCTACTCGAAACCAATGTAATCGCTCCAAACGGCTGTCCTGGTCATATCTCCATGTCCAATACATCATCCAGGGATGTCAGAGCTGTACCACCTACTCCACCTGTCCGGAACTTTCCTAAAATTCACCTCGCCACTAAAAAAACTAGTTGTTCAACCCTGGGGAATGGATCGCTCGATCGGGATAAACGCATTATTCCGATCTATTGTCTCCACCGTTGTGTATCAGAACCCTCATTCAAAAGAACAGACGTTTTACCTGCTGAAAAGGTTGTCAGGCATTATTTCTCATCTGTAACACTAGGCCAGATAATTCCAGATAATGTATAGTTTATATGCCCAAGATAGTTCTTGAGATTGTTCATAAGATAGTTGAATCAGATAGAGAGATAGAGAGATAATTCATCACCACGTTCATTCATATGTCCATCAAGCGAGAGAGAGAATATTTCATCCTAAAGTTCGATTATTCAAAATATTCATCTGGGTAATCATGGGAACTGTTTATAACATGTAACTATTTCAACTTCAAACTTCAACAACAACTAGGAAACTATTTTCTTATGCAGGGAAAAGTACTCGCAATTCCACAAAAACAATAACATAAATTTATCTCTTCGTTTCAGAAGAAGTTCATGCACGACGTTTTCTCGAGTCCGTATCGTCAACCTGACCCCGCTTCCCTTTGCGCAATATACAGTCATCCCCACATGATGGAATTCTTGACTATCTCTTCTTGCTTCTGCCTGCCATCGAGGAAGTACGTTGTAGATATCGTGTGCAAATGTGCATAATCTTCTCGCGATGTGATGTGGGTTGGAATATTGAAACTTTCGTCAGAAGATGCCGACAACCGGTTGTTGTCACCCCCAGCTGTGGCTGTCGTCGTGGGACATGCATAAGCGAGGAAATAGGTATTCATCCCTGATGTTGAGGGTCCTTCCTTTAGCTTCGAAGGTTTGGCGATCTGACCTGACACTGCCACCGTGCTTGTAATCAAGGGTTAGGACGTGAAGACTGCGATTGGGGTTGTAGAGATACGAGCTTGTGATGACACTGATGACCGATGACACAGTGGAATCAAGAGTGCCAATGAGAAAAGATGTAGCAGGTGCAGATGATGCAGTTGAAGCAATTGGTTGGAAAACTGAGGTTACGACCAAGTCCTCGTCGTCATCATCAGAGGATGATGGCAATGCACCCTTATCTAAGTTTGCACTTTGGGCGATGGATGCCATTTTGGCGGCAGAAGCGGCAGCCCCAGGTCCGAATGCCACAGTTCTCCGGGTTGCTGCTTGGCTGAAGGAAGGAATCGTGGCTGTAACTCTAGGTGTTTTTTCGGCTAATGTGGCACTGTTGGTCAACCGCAGTTGCAACTCCCGAAACGATGTTTCACATTCTTCAATCCAGTGAAATTCCTTGCCAATTTCGGTCAGGCCATGCAAGGGTTTGGCAATGTACGCAAGGTTTTCAGTGAACCGCCTATAGTAGGATGCTAACCCATGCATAGATGTCGGAACTGGCCATGTCTGCATGTATTATTTGTATCTTCTCCGGATCTGTTGATATTCCTTCTGAAGAAACCACATGCCCCAAATAGTTAACTTCCTGTTGAAACCAATGATATTTCTTTGGCTTCATCTTCAAGCCAGCTTCCCGGAGTCGATTAAAACTTTCTTCAAATTGATGATAGCATCATCAAGGGTTTCCCCGAATACTATGTTGTCGTCTAGATACACAAGGAATATGTCCCATTGGTAACCGGCCAGAACCATCTCCATAAGACGTTCGAAGGTTGATGACGCATTGCATAAGCAATACGCATCCTCTGTTGTTACCTGATTCAGTCTTCTGTAGTCCACGCCGAACCGTATGCTCTCGTCCTTCTTGGTTACCAGGATGATGGGTGACGCCCAGGGACTGAGTGACCTCTCTATAATGTTCCGCTTTAACATGTCCTTAACCTGTTGGTCAGCCTCTTCTTGTTTACGTAACCGTAAGCGTCGATATGGTTGTCTCAATGGTGGCGCATTACTAGTGTTGATAGAGTGTTTTACACCTTTCGCTTGTCCTAAATCAGCATCACTTTCTGCCTATATGTCCCTGTACTCAAGCAGCAGAGCCTTTACCTTGCATTTATCTTCTGGATTCATACCTTCAGTACTCCTGGAAAACAATGGCTTCAAATGCTCAGGTAAAATCCTGTAGTGATGGCCGGTCACTACAACAATAAGTGGATGAATTCTGTACCCCAATACTATTACTCAGGGCATCATCCTCAGATGACTCCTCTGCACTAACTCCGAGGTTGTCATCCGACAAAGACTCCACAAAACACATGTGGATACAACTGGGTTCGCAATTGCTGCTTTTGTACCTTCACACACAGTTTCATGTTCGTTTCCTAGGTTCATTACAACCAGTGGATAGAACTCTCCCTCACTATCTACAAGCGTTCTTTCGAACAGTAACCCATCTTCAGGAGCTTCTGGTAATGGCTCACAAAGAGTCCATTTACCGACAGTACCTAGAGCATTCTTTTCAAGATGATTTGGAATTATAAACTGTTGGCCGGGTGGAATTGTCACCGTTTGACTAGCAATCAGTTGACACTGCTCACTGACTACAGAGCATTTATGTCCCATACATAGAATCTGATAACCGTTACAAGTCAGACTCTTACTCTTCAGGTGGATATCGCAATTGAATTTTATCAAAAAGCCCATTCCAAGGATACCATCGTTTCGGATGTCTGCAATGACATACATAAGCGTTGAATACAGGTGAATTCCCAAGTCAAACTTACATGTCCCAATGATATTCAGTGGTGTGTGGTCTGTGGCAAGAAACTTCAAAGAAACTGATCGAATCTCTGGTCGATGCTCCATGGTATTCCGGAGAAGAAATTATTTGATAAAAGCCCCACTGTCAATGAGAAACAGAATGTCAAAGTCCCTTATTCGACCAAGAATGAATAACCTCTCCGTATTCTTCAATGCCACTTCCAGCACAGGACAGTTATCTCCTAGTTTATTATGTAAGCTTTCTTTGCTTGCTGAAGAGTCGCTGTAGGTACGAGGCAGAGGTGAGTTTACAACCGACCTTGGCCTCGGCAAGTCGGGTGTGGGCCGTTTCCGTGGTTGCTCTTCACTTCTGTTCCCTTTGTCATGGCACCGAGAGCTATAATGGCCGAATTTGAGACAATTGAAACACTTAGGAGCGCTGACCCAGCTGACTTTGCATTCTTGTCAGGTGCTTGATCTGATCCTTCATTCTCTTCACTCGGTTTTCCAGGCTGATTTCTGTTGTTTCTTTGGCTATTTCACGAACATACTTCCTGGATGTGGAACCACTTCGCTGTGCTTCCATATACTTGTAACCTTCGTACTCCAAAACAATGGTTACAGCAGTCTGGAGACTCTCTGGTTCATCTCGGTAAACTTGCATACGCATATCTGCGTCCTCGATTGCATCTATAAAATGGATCTTAGCCAATCGATCTTGTTGATCGGATGACACATCAGGATATGCCAGTGTAGCTAGCTTACGAATGGCCTGTCCCAGTTCCGTCAGCTTTTTCCTTTTTTCCACGTCGTCGAATTGGGATTTCAGCAAGATACAGTTCAGCTTGATCTGTGCGACCGAAACGAGAATCCAAAACGTCCACCAGTCGACCAAAGTCCCGCTGTTCCCACTCGTTGAGAATGCAGATAAACTGTCTTGAAGCACCTTTCAGATGAGTGAACAGATAGTCTGCTTTTTCTTGTCGGCTCCATCTGTTTATTCTGGCAATGGTGTTAAATATTTGGAGATACTCCTTCCAAGGGGTGTCACCTTCGAAAATTTCGGATTTCAGATGTCGGCGTTGCACGTGAGGCCCGTCCCCGTAACCGGCCTCACGTGGAGACGATCTCGGAGACTTATACTGAAGCGGAGCTCTAAGGTAACCTCAACGTCATCACTCTCATCAAGTTTCCCACAGTCCAGAATGCAGCTATCCCAGAATGCAACCATCCCACCGCTGCCACCAATTGTAACGGTTTTTTAGGGCTAAGTCCTCCTATTGGTAAACTCGGTATAACCAGTAATGTTTCCGAATGAACCCACCACCTATTTTTCACATAAAATAGGAAAATAACCGGATTTCTTGTATACTAAATTTCTCTTCTTCTCCGGAGACGCCGCTACCAAATGGATTCGGATTCTAACCTTTACACTGTCTCATTCCCCTCGCTGCATCGCTCTCGCTGTATCGGGATCCTGTTTTTCAGCTTATTTCAGCACGGGTGACACATGTAGCTCGTTGAATGGTGACGCTCTTAATGTAACCGTCAAATTGAATGTTAGTATTGTACCACTCAAGGTATCTCATTTTTACACTACTGATCCAATGGTAACAGTAACCAACTCCACAGTCCAATTTCACATCGGTTTTATTTCTGGATCACTTGAAGTATACACAGTTAATTCATGAATCAATTAGATTAGCGTCCTCATTGGTAATTTGGGTGAACCAGGAAATTCAATGGTGTAATGCTTGGTTGATATTCTTCTGGTGACACTTGGTAAGAATTGGTAATATGGCGAAGATTGTCAAAGAACCTTAAAACTCCTCTGCAAGGTTCAATTATGTCAGTTTGAAACAGGAAGTGCCTTTGTTTTAATCCTTAGCAATTCCAATTGGTTCATGTAACACGAGATAGTTCATGCGTTAGAATAGGTTAACCAGAACGGTATACTGTGAAGTCATGTGGCTCTGTCCATGTGACACCTCTTTCCACTTAAATATGTGCGTTGTAATGTAACCCTAATGGTTCATGTAACCCTAATGGTCCATGTAACCCTGGATGGTTCATCTTACCCTAATGGTTCATGTAATCCTGGATGGTTCATGTAACCCTAATGGTTCATGTAACCTGGATGGCTCATGTAACCCTAATGGTTCATGTAACCCTGGATGGTTCATGCAACCCTGGATGGTTCATGTAACCCTTATGGTTCATGTAACCCTGGATGGTTCATGTAACCCTTATGGTTCATGTAACCCTAGACGGTTCAAATAACTACTAACTCATTATTTCCTATCTTCTTTGCTTGCTTGCTTGCTTGCTTGTTTTCCAGTTTGCTTCCTAGTTCCTGTTAGGTCCTTCATAGTCCAGTCCAAAATCGCGGCCTTATATAGCACACGATTGCTAGAGTGTTGCTAACCTATGACAAAAATCTCACGGTCTATATTTAAAGGATTAATTTGATTGGCCGACAAATGCGGATGACCGAAAATCATGACGTCACTCACTACAGAGAGACACGGTTGAAGCAACCTGGCTGTCGACAACTGCGTGAAAACCAAGGAGAGCTTAGCACTTGTGAACGGCTAAAATATGCCTAAATTTTGACGGATCACATGCAGTGCTATATATAGTTTTGAAGCCCGTATCTTGAACTTGATTACTATGACAACAACTTTAGAGAGGAACGCTTCAAGGCATAGGATGGATTAACAATGTTCCACCGAAAAATGACACTTGAACGGGAATGTCCGGAGCGAGAAACACCAAACTTTTCCCACGCTGTCAGGAAAATTGACAAAAAAACTACGGAAAACCATACAATCACAGACTATATAAAGCGCGACAAGGTAAGCCGGAATATCCATAATTCATAAAGATGACAGATTTAAAGTTTCCCAAAAACTTCACACCAGCGATTGCTGAAAGAAACAAGATGGCGAATGCTGTCGATCTCGCAGTCTGCAAATCTTTGAAAAATCCGTAACTTGGCAAATACTTCGTCTAAAATATTAACACGTAAAGACAAGCTCCTCACATATTACCAGTTCCATGTTCTGTGAGGATAGCGCGTGATATGAGGTACAAATATTTAAATTTTGCATTTATTTATTACGGAAAACGATGTTGTTAGGCATTCCCCCATATGTTAGTATATACGCAATATGCCGAAAAAGTCGTGTCAACTTCAAAAATCAACAAGTCCGAAAATACCACACCTAAGTATTACTACTTCAAGACAATGTTTATTGGTATGTGTACTTCGTATTTCCAGCGGGAATTTACGTAATAAAATTTATAAAATAGTTAAACTTACAATTCTATCACGTAGGGGTCAAAAACTTCTTTTGATAATTCTTCGTGTGCGCGTGCATACAGTCAACATCGAAGATTCTAATAATAGATGAGGCTCTTGAAGAGGAAAATATGTTTACAGTTCTTTTTAGCTAGAATTTACATTTACCCGTGAAATTCCTAAAGATAATGTTATTTGACCCTAAATCAAACATAACCCTATTGTTTATATTTACTATCTACCATAAAATATTATCTATTTTCGCCACAATATTACGGTTGATATTGGATGCGTGTCCGTACCAGGCCAACCGATATATCCGGATTGTGGGGGAATGCTAGTAATGACATTTCCGGGGAACAGCTGTCCTATGCGGTTGACTTCAAGACGATCGATCATGTTCTCAAACTTCTGAAAATGTTTGTGGGTAGGTGTGCCGTGCGTGAATACGAGGCTTATCCGGTTCTCTGCTTTGGGCGGAGGAATTCCGTCCTAGTTTGTTAACCACGATAGACAATGAGCAAGACAATCATCAGACCCGACATTCAGTAGTCAGTCGTCGTCCATTAAGGATTTCTGCGTCCTTAATCAAAACACTTTGTGCATACAAAAAGGTTAGCATCACAATCCAAGCAGATATATTAGTCAACAGTTTCAAATTCATAATAGTGACCAGGATTATTTTCTTTCTTCCATGTCGTTAGACTACATTGTATGTCAGTCACGCTCTGATTTTTACTGTTCGTATGATCACCATGACCGCCTTGAATGTATTACACGATGTTCATACTACTCAATCGTGGAGTTATGCAAAATTAGACGCAAACAACATAGAGTATCGTTAAATATCATGTGCGCTCCGATCGTACTTTGTTATCACTCTGTGTATGTATCAACACAACTGAGAAATCTGGAATGAAGACAAATGTTAGAATCGCATAGCCGAACCACTTCCCGTCATAACGCCATGTTGAATGAAGGCCTTTGATCTCATCGACCATGAAATACTATAAATGAAATTTTATACAGATATATCAGGTTCCGGGGGTGTATTTGCGATATATCCCGGTCAAAACCATAGAAAATTTCCCGAGCGTTAGCGAGGGAAATTTGCCATGGTCGAGACCGGGATATATCGCAAATACCCCCCCGAAGCCTGGTATATCTGTATAATTACACCGCATATGCTAAAGAGAAGCATAGATAAGGACAGAAAGATAATACAAAGTAATATAAAATAGAACCGAACTTTATTTGTCGGCGTAAATTCACGTAGAATTATTTGAGTAGCACACCAAGTTCGTTTGCCGGGAGAATTTCAAAGTCTATGGCTCTGCCTTTTGCTGTACAGTAGTCCTTCAGTAGTTTCACAGCAATTTTAGTCGACTTTTATGTGTTTCTAGGATTGTTGCTACTCAGAAACGAGTCGATCTCATCGCCAGCAAACGCTCCAAATCTGTCGTCTGTGGACGCTGCCATGTTTGTTTACAAACAAGACGGCGAAGATCGCCATCAGGGGAGATAATTCGGCGGCGGGATAATTCGGCAAATACTTTTAGGCAAATACCCCGCTGCCAAGGCAACGGAAGGCAAATTTCCCGCTGCCCCTGACAGTCGCGTGGGAATGACGTGTGGATGAGAATTTGCCGTAAATGCCCCGGTTTAGAACCAATCAAAACTCGTCTATCTTATATAAGGTGTAATTATATGGTTTCATTAGCAATATTCATTAATGTTATCACTCCTATGTAGACTCGATATTTCATCGAGTCTCATTAGGAAACACACTGGATAAACCCATATCATTTAAACAGATTGTGGTCAAAATTACCAACAAATTCTCAAGATACATGTAACATCGAATGCCCTTGACAGGTGATCCGTTTTCACAGCTCTCAAGCTAGTGTATCTAATTCCGCTTAAGCCGGTGGTAGGGGCCGAATGGTTACTTCATTTTACCACGTGAATAACCGCAATCAAAGCGCGGCTCAGATACCAAGGCTACGTCTTAGAATCTTCCGTATTCTAGACTTTCCTGTGTAGTCAGATGTTTGCTTTCCAGTCGCCTGACGTCGTCAATTTTCTCCACCTCTTATATATCTCACAAATCCTCTCGAAGAAGATATACACTAATCGTAACCGATACAAACGCTTCAAATGGTTGCCGTGGCCATATCTCCATGACCATTACATCGTTCAGGGATGTTAGAGACACCCTGTCCGAGCTATGCATATCCCCAAGGCTATTGCGTCATTTAGGCATGTTAGAGACACCCTGTCAGAGCTATACTAAACTGTGTTGTTCAACCCGGAGGATAGGCAGCTCAATTAACCTAAAACATGCTACATGTATTTTGTTCTGTCTCCACTCAATTCACAGAACGCCACTCAAATTCGTAACGCTACCAGAGCCGTCCCTGAATCCATCATTGACCTGATGTGTCAATATTGCTCGGGTTCCATGGGTCAAATACCTAGTACTCCCTGCAAATGTTGTGAGGCATTATTTCACCATAACTGTATCGCTACGCCAGGAGAATCTGGATAATATAGTGTATATGTCTTCCCTTTACAAGCCGCTCTTTAACCACACAAACAACGACTAAACCACATCGGCACTTCTTACTACACACAGCCTACATGGCAATGAATCTATAAACATCAAATAGCAACACTTAAACAAACGATGACGCCCTCAAACGGAGGTTAATGGTTTTTGAACTTGAACCCCATATATGTATTCCTGATAGGACTGTCACATTCTTAACCAATAACTACCCACAAGAATCGAGACCATGAAGCAAACTTTGACCCAGTTCCATGGTCTAACGCCATACCAAAATGATGTGCCCCCATCGTGGCCAAAACTTCACATCCACATCAATCGCTAAACAATATCAGCCTTAAAACCTTGACCTTCAACTGTAGAATTATCCTGCCTGTGTTCAGCGACTCTGACTGTTCAAATTCCAGGTGCACATGGGCATAGGCCAGGTCTCAGGAATGGATTTTTCGTTGCCAATTTCTGGTGGCAACACAATTTTTTATCCCAAAAGTACTTTATGTGTATTCTCTCTTCACATGCAAAGATTTCAACATTACCCTGTGCATATTAATTGAGAAATGCACGAAATAGTAGTGTCCATTTATTTAACATTGAATAGGGAGATAGCTCCCCTAATAACGTCAGACGTTTAGCCTTCCGTGAGTCAGGGTGTCTTGGCAGGCTAAAATTGATTGCCGATATATTAATGTCGGAAGCCATAACTTATTTTTTAGCTCTACTTCATACAAGGGATATCATTCATGGGATGTTTCTTTGTTTCTAGAGTTGCTCGATAACATCTATGTGAAATTTGGCAAACAAATATATGTATTTCTATGGGTACTAATTGTGCACCCTTTTCAAAGTCAGTTCCTTCTCATTCACAAAACGCTATATAGGCGATTTTCTCGGTGTGGATAATCGCTATATAAATGACGCAGTGAAGGTTATACATCCACCGTCCGTGGATTTGAAGGGAACTACAGATGGCGCTAATGGCACGTCATACTCAGACCTATATCGCTGAAAAAATGAAGCGGGCCTTCTCTCTTGTCGACTTTACGACAAAAGAGATGATTGCGATTTCGACATCGTTAACTATCCCTTTCTGGATAGTATTATTCCAGTGGAACCTGTATATGGCGTATACATATCTCGCCTACTTGCATTTGCTAGATCCTGTGTTAAATGTGACGATATTGTTGCACAAACTTATAAAACCGGTCTATACCACCAAGCACCTCCACTCAAAGTCTCTCAAATTTCTTAAAACGGGGCTAGGGACCGTTTGATCCCATGTATTTCAAGATTCTCATAGTATTCATATGAACAGACACAATCAAAGCATGACTGAGATAAATCATACTCTAGATACCGACTTAATAATATAACGAAATAATAACGAAAATAATATCGATTAAGTATAGCGATACGGATTTGATACTTTTGGAACATCATGATGTCGTGCCGACATGTCTGAAAATGTTGACCTCTTCTGTATTGCAGGAAACTAGCATTTATTTGTGTACACTATCATTTATTTTTTGAGGTTATATTAATTAGGTCTTGGATTATGGACGCGAAAATTATTTAATTGACGACGACCGAATAAAGAATGACGGACTAGACGCTTGTATATTGGATAGACACTCTATTTGCAACGAGATACCCTAAATGGTAATTTAACACGAGAGAGATGAGAGTGAGACACCATGTTGCCAGGAACAAGTGAAAAATGAAATGTAGACACCAGCTTATCAAATGCTACATAAAAGCTTGAATTTCAGAGTGTTTCTCATGAAGTTCTCTCCCACTTTTTCATGTTAAATCAATGAACATCATCTGTTTCGTGTATTTCCTCATTAGTGGTAGCTCTGGTATAGCCTTGTTCTACACTACGTGAGAACAACGCTATGGCTGTAAACTCGTCACCAGATGGAGTTGTTGGGAAAATGCTGTACGAGCAATATTTGCCGAACCAATTGACCATAACCAATAAAATAATTCGATTCTATGTCCACTTACCTTTCATAAAAACACCTTGTTTATCAGCGACTGTCCACTTTTAGTTTTACAAGACGTCTAAACACGGACGAGGGGGGTAAAACTGTCCGCACCGCCGTTGTGCGTGTAGTGTTTATCGCGAGTTGTTGTGGCGCGTAATCAGCGTTCTGATCGATGCAAGATGGCAGCGATGTGGACAGTTTTACCCCCCTCGTCCGAGTTTAGATCTCTTGCCAAGCTAAAAATGGAGAGTCGCTGATAAACAAGGTGTTTTTATGAAAGGTAAGTGGACATAGAATCGAATTATTTTTATTGGTTATGATCAATTGGTTCGGCAAATATTGCCCGTACAGCATTTTTCCAACAACTCCATCTGGTGATTGGTTTACAGCCATAACGTTGTTCTCACGTAGTATGGAACAAGGCTATACCAGAGCTACATTAGTGGGCAAGGGACAGCGTGGGAACCTAGAAAGTACTTGAAGGAATAAAATCAAGTTCACCAGAAACTTGTGACGAAACTTCATTTAGAGGCATAAATCAAGATTTGGCCCATGTCCGAATACTCACGAAATCCAATAGATTTTTACATTGTCGATGGTCTAGACCCGATAATCACGAACGAGAGAGAGAGAGAATTAAGGTTTAACGTCGCATTCAGCAATATTTCAGCTATATAGCGACGATCAAACAAAATTCGAATTACTCAAGCCAATAACTTAGTAACCCAACACATTAAAACATACACACATTAAAACTTATGCAACACACCGAATTCTCTCACAGTAAAAAAAGAATTCTTATGTTAGATATTTTTTCTTGAATTTTTCTAATCTGAGAGTAATAATCTTGAAATTTCTTGAATTTTCTTACCTCTCCAACCACAATTTCTTAAAACTTGTCCACACTCAAGAATTTATTTCTTGAAATTTCTTGGAATAAGAATTTTTTTCTTTATCAGGAAAATTTTTCTGATTATTTCCATTAAAGTAAGAAATATTTTCTTAGACAAGTATATTTGCATATATGAAATTTATTCGAATAAGAATTTTTTTCTTCATCAAGAAAAATATTCTGATTATTTCAATGAAAGTAAGAAATATTTTCTTACACTAGTATTTTGCATATAAAATAAAGAAACTAGTATAAGAAAAATACTCTCACCCAAGAAATGGCAAAACAGTATATTCTCAAATAAGACCAATCGGGGAATTTATGTTTCAACACATTCCAAAGCAGAACACTTTTTTTTTCGTTGTGCGTATGAAGTACTTGAACAACTTGGATATTATAGAGTATTTTATTTATTTTAAATTAATTAGTTCAGGGTAGCAATTCAGGAATTTAAACGTTATCAGTGATATATCACTGTATATATTTCTGACTATTCAAATCATCGTCGATGCTAAATTATAGTCTGCATAACATAGGCCTAGCAGTTCTAATAACATAACTTATGCTTCAGCAACAGTTTTAATGCAGGACTACATACTGAATGCAAAGTGTAACAGCTCAATTTTTAGTACCGGTATGACATATTCCACTTCATTTATTATTTGCCTGCATGATGTCTATTAAATCCATAACACATTCACTGCATTGATTGGACTGTTTCTTCACTGTTTCAGAATCCCATTGACGTTTTGTTTCAATAAATGAGTACACTTATGAAAAGGAGATTAAAATCAGCCTTTTCTTCTAGTCAAGCAAGTTACATCTTCATCGAAAAAAAAATTGTTTTTCAAATTTATATCTTAATTTTCTATGGTGTACAAACATATACGACACTACCGTGTGTCTATTATTCACCAAGGAGTCTACATAGTTAAAAATAATTTCTTGGATTTTTGCTTGAGTGAGTAAAATTTCCTTAAGAAAATGTAAGAATATCTAAGAAAATGTAAGAAATAATTTCTTGTTGTGGATCCACTTTTTACTTATTTAAGACATTTCTTACATAAGAAAAATAAACATTTCTGCATATTTATATAAAAACAAGCAGAGTTCAAAATTGCTAAGAGCAGCCAAAGAGTTCTCAAAACTATTCCTTTTTATGTAAAAAGACTTATTTGTCAGTTGCTTGAATTTCTTCTTCTGTAGAGGACAAAACTGTGATTTCTCGTTTAAGAAAATTTCACTCATTCAATCAAAAATCCAAGAAATTATTTTTAGCAGCAATAAATTATCATGCACCTTAATCACTCAATCTGCTTGCAACTAAATCTGTAAAGTCATAATTGCTGCGTAATATTAGCAAATGATTTGGGGCGAGAGCATTTAAAAGAATTCATCGAATATACATGTAGATGATTATTTATGATGCTAGGAATAACATGATTTATCTGCTACCTCATTTGTAAACACCATTCCATTACGGTTACCCCAAATCATTTGCCAATATAAGCTAAATGATAAATTGTAAACGCTTGAGCTGCGCAGCTTAGTAGTAAATTAGTATAAATAAATACGAAGTAGCCCCATCACAATGAAGGCAACACTGTTAAACATCTATTTAAATAACAGACACACATTCCTTCAAATCACATATTCAAGATAGAACGAGTTGCCTCCCTTGTGCAATTTGAAGCGCCACGTGTTCGAGTATCCCGGATGTGCCGCTGAGATCGACCCACTGAACGAGCAGACGACATCATGGTCCCTTTAGCATGTTTAGAAGATGCAGATCGTTTTCAAAAATCTGTCGTCACCCCAATCTGTCGTTTCTGCCTACTTTGTTGTGAGTTGAACTCGTAATTAGTGCAAACTTGTCATTGAAGATCGTCTCCTGAGATTTGTTTCCCGACTGTGCTATAACTGTGTTGTTGTTGTTGTAAACGGAGACTACGTCAGTTTTCGAGTGATTGCTCTTGCGGACAAGTAAATACAACTCAGGTTTGTTGGACTTAGACAAATTCTAATTGTATCACCAAAAGTTACAAACCACGGAGTCTTAGATAAATTTAATCCTGAAATTTTCTTGACAGAACAACAGTTTTTTCCCGCCCGATGTATGTGAAAATAATCATTCGATCAGAATGAGGCTGACTGGAGACTCGTGGGTCGGTCGGGAACCCCGAGAAGCTTGATTAGGCATGCTACTGTGGTAGCGACGACAGGTTTCCGAATGAGTTTGGCCCCCAAGTCATGAATTAGATTGTCTTACGTGTTTATGATGAACATTATGTGTTCATTAAGTTATGTGAATGGTCACTGAAAATATAATTTATGAAAACAATACTTGAAGATGATCAAATATTTAACTATTGAATGACTTACTTGAAGTAAATACTTTAAATGGACAGTTTTACTGAAATAAATTGTTTCCTCAACTTGCCTATTTTTTATTATTAAACCAGACCAGTTAAACAGACTTAAACAGATTAATCAATAATTCCAAAATAAACAACTCTCTTCCACAGTGCATATACACATATCACATATCATATTCAAATATTTGAAATGAAACCTGATTAGTATGTCTAAATAATTTTGGGGTTACAACACTGGCTGTGAACTGATATGAAAAAAAAGTATCTCTTTGATAGTTGGGAACACAATAATATTTTCATGCAGTCTACGTCTGTTATCCAGTCTGAACTACTATATTGTGCAGATTTAGACATGTTTATACCAGTGTTTTCTGAATGAAACTAGCGCATGTCCGCTCAACAGTCCGATATGAAACAAGTTTTAAATCTAACTTTAATTAGATCTTTTTAACACAAAGTTGTACACCAATACTAGTGTACTTTTCAATGTGAATAAATCATGTGAAGTTCTTCAACTAACTACGATGCTTCTAGACTTGTAGTTCAGCTTCTTCAATTTTTAAATCACTCTCCCAGAGTCCTATGAGAGTCACAGCTCTCCTCGCTAAATTTACTTGAGCTATTTTTAGTTATTTTTCTTCAAATGCCATCAGGGGCCATCTCGTCTCACCAGGAAGAATGACATGATGAAAATTGCAATGTTTTCGATCGGGACCAAATTTGAGCTGCCTTATAGATTTTTACAAAACGGGTTGAAATGATACGCATTTATTAATTTGGAAGACAACTTAACTAGTAAATATTAAAATTTGCTGCAGTTGCATTCTCGTGTTCATTGGTCTGTTGAGACGATTGCCAGAACTGGCTACTGCAGCTCGTTTCAGCTATAGCAGCATAAAGTAGCTTTGCCCATGAAGCTAGAAGAAGCTACTTCAAGTGAAAAGTGATTTTCGTCATAAATTAATTTGAAATAAGAGCATGATCAAATAAATTATAGTGTTTCCAGAATACATCTAACCACCAATAAATGCAACTTTTAATTTAAAAAAAAACAGGCTTGTTTATGTTTTGACACTCTCCATATTATAGCATTACAATTTTATAGGCTGTTCCAATAAATAGAATTGTAAAAGACATTTATGCATGTGGGAAATTAGTCTTCTCTGATGTTATGACAGCTATATTCGATATTGTGATATTATTTGGCTGATTAGCGTCAGAGCCTATTCGCCTCCTAAATGAGCGACACTGTCTGATATTGTAAACCTCTGACCCCATGTCTGTCAACCGTGCAAAAAAAAAATATATACCTTCCTAAATATCAAACTTTACAACAATGGATAATCCAGCAACTTTCGTTCCATTTTGTATCTGTTTCGAGTTTCATGTCTTTTCATGGTCATGATGGTGCTCTGCATGACTATCACGTGAAACAACACCAACTCACGTGGTAGGTCTACATTTAAAATGACCAACCAAAAGATTATTGTTCTAACACATGATGGCCTATTGCGCACTTGCCGATTCACGTGATAAGTGTATGTGAACTAAATATCGAAAGCAAACAAGAAAAGTGAAATAGAGCATTTCCATAGCGCAGTTTAAAAATAATTTTAAACGGCTGGAAACAGAGCAAATATGGCACGAATGTTGTTCAATTTATGCAGAGTGTGAAGGGAAATTACTCAGGAATCCATTGATGTGAAGTTTGATATTTTGGAAGGTGTATGTTTTTGTATGGTCGATGGTGGCTCCGATATAATATCATGACAGGATACAGTGAAAACCTAAAAGTATTGTTCAGGAGAGAAAAATATGAGATATTCTAATTATATCTGGGAAATGGTAAGAACTAATTTCTTTGGTTTTCTTGCCGGAGAAAAATATTTCTGCAATGTATCTTCACAGACTTGCAAGAAAAAGTAAGAAATAATTTCTTGCTTAAGAAAATAATTTTTGTGACAAATCTTAAGCGAGAAAGATTATCTTGTCAGATCCCCAAGAAAAAGTAAGAAGAAGTGAGAAATAACTTCTTTCTTGAGAAATAATTTCTTATGGCATTAATCTTAGATAAGAAAAATTATCTTGTCAGACTCCCAAGAAAATTTTAGAAAAATTAAGAAATATTGAGTTTTCTTTTCTCGTTCTAGAAAATAATTCTTAAAGGTAAATCTTAAATAAGAAATAATTTCTTGCCAGACTCCCAAGAAAATGTAAGAAAAATTGGGAAATAATTTCTTGCTTGAGAAATAATTTCTTATGGCATTAATCTTAGATAAGAAAAATTTTCTTGTCAGACTCCCAAGAAAATTTGAGAAAAATTAAGAAATATTGAGTTTTCTTTTCTCGTTCTAGAAAATAATTCTTAAAGGTAAATCTTAAATAAGAAATAATTTCTTGTCAGACTCCCAAGAAAAAGTAGGAAAAATTGAGAAATAATTTCTTGCTTGAGAGATAATTTCTTATGGTATTAATCTTAGGTAAGAAAAATTATCTTGTCAGACTCCCAAGAAAATTTGAGAAAAATTAAGAAATATTGGGTTTTCTTTTCTCGTTCTAGAAAATAATTCTCAAAGGTAAATCTTAAATAAGAAATAATTTCTTGTCAGTCTCCCAAGAAAAAGTAAGAAAAATTGAGAAATAATTTCTTGCTTGAGAGATAATTTCTTATGGTATTAATCTTAGGTAAGAAAAATTATCTTGTCAGACTCCCAAGAAAAATTGAGAAAACTTAAGAAATATTAAGTTTTTTTTTCTTGTTCAAGTTCATATTTTTTAACAGTGATTACAGCGGGATAGGGCAGTCCCATGTAGGATTATGGCTGGATAGGTCAGTACCATGTGGAATTACTGCTGCATATTGCAGTCCAGTGCGAGAGTACTTCTGGATAGGTCAGTCCCGTGTGAGATTACTGCTGGATAGGGGCCAGTCCCATGTGGGATTACTGCTGGATAGGCCAGTCCCATGTGGGATTACTGCTGGATAGGCCAGTCTGGTCTGGGATTACTGCTGGATAGTTGAGTCCCATATGGGATTACTGCTGGATAGGTCAGTCCCGTGTAGCATTACTGCTGCATAGGCCAGTGCCATTTTGGATTACTGCTGGATATGTCAATCCCATGTGGGATTACTGCTGGATAGGTCTGACCTAGGAAAACATGAAACATGTCCACCAAGTTTTATAATCATCCCACAAAAGGGTCAGCAAACTTTCCATGTTTCCACAGATCTACATGTAAATTTTGCCCAACAAAAACCTTATCAATGGAAACATACAAAGTGCAAGCTGCGATAATTAAGACAAAATTTCATATTTAATATCATACATGTCTTAAATAGCACATGCACATCCTCGAAACCACATTGAACTTAGGTAGTAAGTATCAAACTCATCCAATGAAAGCTGACAGCTTCAGCAAACTTTCCATGTACAAGTGTACATGTATGTACATTATCATTGGCAGATTACTAAGACAAAACCCTCAAAATTTGAACAAAAATTTATATTTCATCTCCTAAATAGCACAGGGACATCCTCTAATCATATGAAATATGTGCATCAAGTTTCATAATCATCCAATGAAACCTGACAAATTCAGACAACTTTTCAGTAAATTGTTGTCTGACAAAAAACCTTATAATTGGGAAATTACCAAGCCTCATAAATTGGACAAAAATTAATATTTCATCTCACAGCACAGGCACATCCTCCAATCATAAGAAACATGACGTGTAACAAGTTTCGTAATCATCCATTGAAAGCTGACAACTGCAACAAACTTTCTATGTACATGTGTACATGTAGAGGCCTACATGTACAATTCTGCTAAACAGAAAACTCTATCATTTGCCATAATTTGGACAAAAATTAATATTTCATCTCAAAAATAGTACAGGTACATCCTCTAATCATAAGAAACATGTGTACCAAGTTTCATAATCATCCAATGACAGCTGACATCTGCAGCAAACTTTTTAAGTACAGATATACATGTGCACTTCAGCTAAACGCAAAACTCTATCTTAAGGATTTTAACATTGGAGCACCCATGAAATCCCAAGGGGTAGTACCCCCAGGTGGAATACCCACCCCCCAATTATTTTTTTAAAATATTTTTTCTGAATTTTTCTGGATTTTTTTTGCATTTGCTAAATCAAAAACCTTATCATTTCCAGGCCGGGGACACAGACATCAACACTATCTCCCCTTTACTTCATAAGGTGATATGAAAAGTGTTCCGGTGAGCTTTAATAAGCATATCAAATAGAGAAATGAAGAGCATCAAGTTATAATGATCATCCATTTTTCACAACAATGTAGCAATGTTTTGCACAATAGTCTCCAGGGGACTATATATATATCTTAAAGAGATGGATTTCAGGCTGTACTAGTAAGATGGTAGACATAATTTATGGGCATTATCCCAGATCATGAGACCTTTACCGTGAGGGTGCTGGGGGTACATGTCCATTTCTTCACTCCAGAGCCTGATGTACTACTAAGTAGGTGATGTAAATACTGCATCAACACCTGAAAAAAAAAGAAAAAAATAATATGAGAATCCCATCTGTCTGGAAATTAAACATACGATTAAAAGCATTCTGTGAATTAAATATACTGAACACTTTAGGCATTATTAAACTATCAACCCAGGATTTGACACATATCAGTTCAGTTTCTATTCAGAATTATAGGTATTTAATTTCTAAGAACCGAAAAGCAGAGCCAACATGCTTATGCTCTTTCTAGTGACATACTGGAGTGGACAAGCCAGTCAGAACCAACATGCTCATGCTCTGTCTGGTGCCATACTGGAGTGGACAAGCCAATCAGAGCAAACATGCTCATGCTCTGTCTGGTGGCATACTGGAGTGGACAAGCCAATCAGAACCAACATGCTCAAGCTCTGTCTGGTGATATGCTGGAGTGGACAAGCCAATCACAGCCAACATGCTCATGCTCTGTCTGGTGATATGCTGGAGTGGACAAGCCAATCAGAGCCAACATGCTCATGCTCTGTCTGGTGATATGCTGGAGTGGACAAACCAGTCAGAGCCAACATGCTCATGCTCTGTCTGGTGATATGCTGGAGTGGACAAACCAATCAGAGCCAACATGCTCATGCTCTGTCTGGTGACATACTGGAGTGGACAAACCAATCAGAGCCAACATGCTCATGCTCTGTCTGGTGATATGCTGGAGTGGACAAACCAATCAGAGCCAACATGCTCATGCTCTGTCTGGTGACATGCTGGAGTGGACAAACCAGTCAGAGCCAACATGCTCATGCTCTGTCTGGTGATATGCTGGAGTGGACAAACCAATCAGAGCCAACATGCTCATGCTCTGTCTGGTGATATGCTGGAGTGGACAAGCCAATCAGAGCCAACATGCTCATGCTCTGTCTGGTGATATGCTGGAGTGGACAAGCCAATCAGAGCCAACATGCTCATGCTCTGTCTGGTGATATGCTGGAGTGGACAAACCAATCAGAGCCAACATGCTCATGCTCTGTCTGGTGATATGCTGGAGTGGACAAACCAATCAGAGCCAACATGCTCATGCTCTGTCTGGTGATATGCTGGAGTGGACAAACCAGTCAGAGCCAACATGCTCATGCTCTGTCTGGTGATATGCTGGAGTGGACAAACCAATCAGAGCCAACATGCTCATGCTCTGTCTGGTGATATGCTGGAGTGGACAAACCAATCAGAGCCAACATGCTCATGCTCTGTCTGGTGATATGCTGGAGTGGACAAGCCAATCAGAGCCAACATGCTCATGCTCTGTCTGGTGATATGCTGGAGTGGACAAGCCAATCAGAGCCAACATGCTCATGCTCTGTCTGGTGATATGCTGGAGTGGACAAGCCAATCAGAGCCAACATGCTCATGCTCTGTCTGGTGATATGCTGGAGTGGACAAGCCAATCAGTGCCAACATGTACATGCTCTGTCTGGTGACATACTGGAGTGGACAAGCCAATCAGAGCCAACACGCTCACGCTCTGTCTGGTGATATGCTGGAGTGGACAAGCCAATCAGAGCCAACATGCTCATGCTTTGTCTGGTGATATGCTGGAGTGGACAAGCCAATCAGAGCCAACATGCTCATGCTCTGTCTGGTGATATGCTGGAATGGACAAGCCAATCAGAGCCAACATACTCATGCTCTGTCTGGTCTATGCCAGAGTGGACAAGCCAATCAGTGCCAACATGTACATGCTCTGTCTGGTGACATACTGGAGTGGACAAACCAATCAGTGCCAACATGCTCATGCTCTGTCTGTGTATGCTAGTGTACATGCTAATCAGTGCCAACAAGGAGTAGTGTCTACCATTGAGGAGTGGTGTCTACCAATGAGGAGTGGTGTCTACCATCAAGGAGTGGTATCTCTCATCAAGGAGTGTCGTCTACCACCGAGAAGTGGTGTCTACCATCAAGGAGTAGTGTCTACCATCAAGGAGTAGTGTCTACCATCAAGGAGTAGTGTCTACCATCGACAAGTGGTGTCTACCAATGAGGAGTGGTGTCTACCATCAAGGAGTGGTATCTCCCATCAAGGAGTGTCGTCTCCACCGAGAAGTGGTGTCTACCATCAAGGAGTAGTATCTCCCATCAAGGAGTGGTGGCTACCATCGAGGAGTGGTGTCTACCATCAAGGAGTAGTGTCTCCCATCAAGGAGTAATGTCTCCCATCAAGGAGTGGTGTCTCCCATCAAGGAGTAGTGTCTCCCGTCAAGGAGTAGTGTCTCCCATCAAGGAGTGGTGTCTCCCATCAAGGAGTGGTGTCTATCGTCAAGGAGTGGTGTCTCCCATCAAGGAGTAGTGCCTCTCATCAAGGAGTGGTGTCTCCCATCAAGGAGTAGTGTCTCCCATCAAGGAGTAGTGCCTCTCATCAAGGAGTGGTGTCTACCATCAATGTGTGGTGTCTACCATCAAGGAGTGGTGTCACCCATCAAGGAGTAATGCCTCTCATCAAGGAGTAGTGTCTCACATCAATGTGTGGGGTCTACCATCAAGGAGTGACATCTCCCATCGAGGAGTGGTGTCTACCATCAAGGAGTGGCATCGACCATCAAGGAGTAGTGTCTCCCATCAAGGAATGATGTCTTCCATCAAGGAGTGGTATCTCCCATCAAGGAGTGTCATCTACCACCGAGAAGTGGTGTCTACCATCAAGGAGTAGTGTCTCCCATCAAGGAGTAGTGTCTCCCATCAAGGAGTGGTGTCTACCATCGAGGAGTGGTGTCTACCATCAAGGAGTAGTGTCTCCCGTCAAGGAGTAGTGTCTCCCATCAAGGAGTGGTGTCCCATCAAGGAGTGGTGTCTCCCATCAAGGAGTAGTGTCGACCATCAATGAGTGGTGTCACCCATCAAGGAGTGGTGTCGACCATCAAGGAGTGGTGTCGACCATCAAGGAGTGGTGTCACCCATCTAGGAGTAGTGCCTCTCATCAAGGAGTGGTGTCTACCATCAATGTGTGGTGTCTACCATCAAGGAGTGGTGTCGCCCATCAAGGAGTAATGCCTCTCATCAAGGAGTGGTGTCTCTATCAAGGAGTAGTGTCTCACATCAATGTGTGGGGTCTACCATCAAGGAGTGACATCTCCCATCGAGGAGTGATGTCTACCATCAAGGAGTGGCATCGACCATCAAGGAGTAGTGTCTACCATCAAGGAATGACGTCTTCCATCAAGGAGTGGTGTCTTCCATCAAGGAGTAGTGTCTCCCATCAAGGAATAGTGTCTTCCATCAAGGAGTGACGTCTCCCATCAAGGAGTTGTGTCTCCCATCCAGGAGTGGTGTCTACCATCAAGGAGTGACATCTCCCATCGAGGAGTGATGTCTACCATCAAGGAGTGGCATCGACCATCAAGGAGTAGTGTCTACCATCAAGGAATGACGTCTTCCATCAAGGAGTGGTGTCTTCCATCAAGGAGTAGTGTCTCCCATCAAGGAATAGTGTCTTCCATCAAGGAGTGACGTCTCCCATCAAGGAGTTGTGTCTCCCATCCAGGAGTGGTGTCTACCATCAATGAGTGACGTCTCCCATCAAGGAGTTGTGTCTCCCATCGAGGAGTAGTGTCTCCCATCAAGGAATGACCTCTCCCATCAAGGAACTGTGTCTCCCATCAACGACTATGTCTACCATCAAGGAGTGGTGTCTCCCATCAAGGAGTGGTGTCTCCCATCAAGGAGTGACATCTCCCATCGAGGAGTGGTATCCACCATCAAAGAGTAGTGTCTCCCATCAAGGAGTGATTGTCTCCCATCATGGAGTAGTGTCTTCCATCAAGGAGTGACATCGTAGATATATTAATTATTGATCGTAGATATATTAATGTCGGAAGCCATAAAGCATTCTTTAGCTCTACTACATACAAGAGATATCATTCATGGGATGTTTCTTTGTTTATAGAGTTGCTTGAATTTCTCATTAAAAATATATATGTGGAATTTGGCAACAATATATCAACAGCATATAGGTATTCCAATGGATACTAATTGTGCACCCCTATTGGCTGACCTATATCTGTTCTCTTATGAATATGACTATATGCAGGCGCTTTCAAAAACCGATCCATTCAAAGCCCGTTCCTTCTCATTCACCAAACGCTATATAGACGATCTTCTCGCTGTGGATAATCGCTATATAAATGACGCAGTGAAGGATATATATCCATCTTCACTGGATTTGAAGGAAACTACAGATAACCCTACAGGCACATCATATTTAGACCTATATCTCTATAAAAATGAAGCGGGCCTTCTCCCTCGTCGACTGTATGACAAAAGAGATGATTACAATTTCGACATCGTAAACTATCCCTTTCTGGACAGTAATATTCCAGTGGGACCTGCATATGGCGTATACATATCACGCCTAGTAGCATTTGCTAGATCCTGTGTTAAATGTGATAATTTTAATCAACGTCACAAAACATTGTTGCAGAAACTTATAAAACAAGTCACGGCTACACCACCAAGCGCCTCCACTGAAGTTTCTCAAATTTGGCGATACATATCGCATGCTGATAGCGTTTCGTAACTTGTGTCTAATTCCGCTTAACCCGGGGCCGGGGGCCGTATGAACCCATGTACTTCAAGATCCTCATGGTACTCATATGAACAGTCACAATCAAAGCGTGACTGAGATACATCATTCTTTAGATGACAACTTTACAACGAATATTATGGATTAAGAATACTGATCAGCGATACAGATTTGATATTTTTGGAACATCATGATGTCTTGTCGGCATCATTGAAAACTTTTGACCGCTTCTCTTTTGCAGGAAACAAGCCTATGTTTATTTATACTATGATTGTCTTTTTGAATTTGGTGCTAATACTGTTATATGGAATATGGAATAGGTCTTTGGATTATAGAAGCGGATATTCTCTAATGGACGACGGCTGAATTATGAATGACGGACCAGACGCTTGTAATCTGCCATCAAGGATTGACGTCTCCCATTAAGGAGTGGCATCTACCATCAAGGACTAGTGTCTCCCATCAAGGAGATGTGTCTCCCATCCAGGAGTGGTGTCTACCATCAAGGAGTGACATCTCTCATCGAGGAGTGGTGTCTCCCATCAAGGAGTGGTGTCTACCATCAAGGAGTGGTGTCCCCAATCAAGGAGTGATGTCTCCCATCAAGGAGTAGTGTCTCCCATCAAGGAGTAGTGTCTCCCATCAAGGAGTGACATCTCCCATCAAGGAGTGGTGTCTCCCATCAAGGAGTGACATCTCCCATCAAGGAGTAGTGTCTCCCATCAAGGAGTAGTGTTTCCCATCAAGGAGTGACATCTCCCATCAAGGAGTAGTGTTTCCCATCAAGGAGTGACATCTCCCATCAAGGAGTAGTGTCTCCCATCAAGGAGTGGTGTCTACTATGAAGGAGTGACATCTCCCATTGAGGAGTGACGTCTCCCATCGAGAAGTGATGTTTACCATCAAGGAGTGATGTCTACCATCAAGGAGTAGTGTCTCCCATCAAGGAGTGACATCTCCCATCAAGGAGTAGTGTCTCCCATCAAGGAGTGACGTCTCCCATCGAGGAGTGACATCTCCCATCGAGGAGTGACGTCTCCCATCAAGGAGTGACATCTCCCATCGAGGAGTGACGTCTCCCATCAAGGAGTGACATCTCCCATCGAGGAGTGACGTCTCCCATCAAGGAGTGACATCTCCCATCAAGGAGTAGTGTCTCCCATCAAGGAGTGACATCTCCCATCAAGGAGTAGTGTCTCCCATCAAGGAGTGACATCTCCCATCAAGGAGTAGTGTCTCCCATCAAGGAGTGACATCTCCCATCAAGGAGTAGTGTCTCCCATCAAGGAGTGACATCTCCCATCAAGGAGTAGTGTCTCCCATCAAGGAGTGACATCCCCCATCAAGGAGTAGTGTCTCCCATCAAGGAGTGACATCTCCCATCAAGGAGTAGTGTCGCCCATCAAGGAGTGGTGTCTACTATGAAGGAGTGACATCTCCCATCGAGGAGTGACGTCTCCCATTGAGGAGTGATGTTTACCATCAAGGAGTGATGTCTACCATCAAGGAGTAGTGTCTCCCATCAAGGAGTGACGTCTCCCATCAAGGAATGGTGTCTCCCATCAAGGAGTGACGTCTCCCATCAAGGAGTGGTGTTTCTCATCAAGGAGTGGTGTCTAGCCATCAAGGAATGGTGTCTACCATCAAGAAGTGATATCTACCATCAAGGCCAATAACAGTGCTGTGCACAGGATTTGACCTGCAGTAATGAAGATGAGTCTACAAAGGGTACCTTCCAGACCAGAGGAATAAATGGAAGGTTCATTCGTTGGAGTTCTGTTCGTAAAAATATTCTCTTAATTGATCATGAATGGCTTGTGCTAGTAAGAGCAGATAATTCACTGTTAGACAAAGAGATAAAAAAAGAACATAATCCATTACTTACCAGAACCTGTTCAAATGTGATATCCCTGAGACACTCCAATAAAAATACATCATTGTATGGCAGGGACAAGGCTGTATTTCTGAGTTCACAGTCAAGCCAAATAATTAAAGGTTAACCATTTTTGTCTCCATTGTTAGACTTGATCGATCCTCACAAATCCAATCGGATTTTGTCTGTATATGTCATCGTTTCCATTCATTTATAGACCTACATATTAAAGAAAAAGGTTTTATCTCTCTTGGACCACTGTGCAGGGAACTTCTGTTGAGTATCAGAAGCCCTAGCAATTAGTTTAAGTAATTAACTATTCAATTATTCTAGAATATTGTATAAAAGAACTATCAAATGTATGTAAACACTTTAGACAGATATTCCGCATAATAAAATAGATTTTTCAAACAAATTATCTGGAATAGTTCTCTTAATCTATAATTGGAAATAATTGCAGGATTAATTGGTAAAAATGAAACCGAGGTCATTACTTATCAATAAGGGAGCTTCTTGAAATTAGGGCAGGAGTTCCTTGATAGGAATGGCATATACCGGTTATCCGGATGGGATACACCATGCCCAGTTTGGTGTTCTGATCTGGATGGGGAGGAGTTCCAGTTGGAATGGCATATGCCATTTCCTCAATGCCATTGCATGGTATGGCTTAAGCCATCCTTTGTCTGTTGAGTTCCAAAAAGTATGTCATGTAGTTCCAACTGGGCGCATCATGCCACTCTGTTTGGAATGCATTGTGCCAGTTCCCAGCATGCCCCAATTTCATGAAGCTCCCTAACACATGTTTATGCCTGCGATCTTGATGAGTGGCAGTGATTCAGCGGGAAGATTATCCCTCTCCGAATAGAGCTATAACATGGAAGAAACAACTGTTTTTACAGTATCTCATCATGATCTTTTCCAAAACTAATCTGCAGGACTCGAAATTCCCACAAGCCCGGTAGCCCATGGCTGGTGAATTTAGAACTTGGCTGGCTGAATTTAATTCTAGAACTAGCTAACCAGCCCAACTGGCTTGTTATAATTTAAGAATTTTAGCTTTGTATAATGAAATCTACCAGCCCGGTGGTCTAACAAAGTTTTATAGTAAATGCATGCCCTGATCTGTCAGCATAAACTATCTGATTAAAACTCAGACTTAATAACCGCTCCTCTATTGGACATGTCGCTAATTAAGATCTGGGACAGTCTGTATCTTAAATCTGTTGTGCATGTCAGACTGCCGACCAATCACAGTCCAACTTCAACGGGCGTATAGGTGCCTATCAGTTTATTTCTGTAATGAACGAGGCGCACAAAAATCCAACCCAGGCGACTGACGAAGTTCTTGCTCTCCATGAGCAATCACCGAAGATTATTAATTGCACGGATAGGCACCTATACGCTCGTTGAAGTTGGACTGTGATTGGTCGCCAGTCTGACATGCACGACAGATTTAAGATACAGACTGTCCAAGATCTTAATTAGCGACATGTCCGATAGAGGAGCGGTTATTAAGTCTGAGTTTTAATCAGATTGTCAGCATAAAGTAGACATGGTACAAATGTGAAAGTAATACATAATATCAAGACTGAGGAGAGGTTCTTAACTGTATTTTGTAAATCCATGACAATTGCATACATGTATCCCGACCCCTTTGAGCAGACCTTGATTCATGGTAAATCCTCGAATAATTCAATCACAGAAAGTGAAATTACCCATCATAAAATCTGGGGGTGATCTAATTTATTAGAACGGGAAGTTGACCAAATGGTCCAAAATCATGAAGATAATCCATTATTTCTTTCTTTTTAATGATTTTAGAGGATGAATAAATTTATCTGAAACGACTGATTGAATTTTTTTCAAACAACTGGGGGTGATTGAATTTTAATAGGATGATTGAATTAGTATAGGAATTATCTTGGGGCCTGTGATGGATTTGTCATCTCACAAACAATTTGATTACGGTAATCCCTATAATAATTCAATCCCCCTATCAAAATCAATTTTTTAGAACAAATTTTAATCGGCTGCTGTCAAAAATTTGACCACCCTCTAAACATTGAAATAACAAGAAATAATGGATTATCTGCATGATTTTGAAGCATTTTGTCAACTTTCTGTTTTAATAAATTTGACCGCCCCAACTTTTAATATATTGTGTAGAAATTCACTTCCTGTGATTTAATTATTAGACAGATTACCACTGTACCTTGTCAGATAACTGAACTCTCACAAAAAGTGACACTATACAAGACAAGGATACATAAACAAAGCCTTGGCCAAACCAAACGGGCACTTCTCGTCATCTTCATCTGTCCTCTCAGTATCTTTGACCATCTCATCACAGACATCGCTGAACCCTCCATCTTTACACCTTAACATACATGGCAGGATATGAATAGAGTATACAATTTCAAACAAATACAATGAGACGTGTACTTCGTAGATCAACCATTGGCTTCACATAAGGAGTGTTCCAGAAAAAAAGTACTTGGAATGTGGAAAGATTTTCTAGTTCTATGGTATATATGGGGTGGTTGGGGTCAGAAAAAGTATGTACCTTTTAGATCTACATTGTACAACATCACTACCAATCATCCATGATATTTATAGCAGAACACATTTTAAAGAGCTTTTTCATTTCAAAATTAAAGGAAATAGCTTTTTGGCAGATGGACCAAAAAATTTGGGCAATGGATATTTTGGTGAGTACGGTAAGTTCCCTAAGTATTCGTGACCGGAAGTGAATATCGCAGTCGTGAAAAACTGACCACTTCCGAATAGTTTGTGCAGGTCAGTTCAGAAAAACGGACGTTTTCGTAAATTAGAGTCCCCATATTAAATGCCCATACCGTTCGACAATGAAAGGTCACAATACGTCGACTGTGTTGTTTCTTTAATTTTGTGATATTAACCCCAGACAGCACTCTTAAATGATGTAAGATCGACAACCACGAGACATTCACTATACTTTGTGTGTAGAATGAAGCCTAATATACTTCGGCGAAGTTCAGTGGTACGAACACGTGTGGTCGAGCGAAAACCCCGAAGCAAAACCCGGGAAATGTTTGCTGTGCGTTTAGATTTGTCAGGCAATAATTCGCAATTGATCAAAGGATAAATAAAGCATTCTTTCTGCTCTTTAACCATTAAATTAGGTTCGAATAATTGACTGCAATGATCGACTGACAATGAAGAGATTAGTTTCATCGGACGCCCGGCCAATTTAAAATCACAAATTCGCGTATATCCTTGTATTAGTACTACATACTGGACAAGGGCATATTCTGTCACTTAGACATAATGATATTTTCTTTATTTTCTCTTCAGACATGCTTGAACTCGTGCAGAATTTTTTCACGGCCGAGAAGACTAGGCACAACTATCCCAGTGACGCCAATGATGTTTACGTGAAAATATATAACGATCTAATGAAGAAACACAGATTACGTCATTTTCAGATTGAAAATCAAACCTAATAATTTCTTGATCGCTCTTCATAGGGAAATATTGTGGAAGGGCTTTTCAAACTGTTTATGTCAATGAAACGAACAGCAAATTAAGCAAGCGCCCGACACTATCTGAAGACCCATATCAGGGCCAACTCGTCTGAGACGATATACAATCTTCCCAGCTGGAACGAGCTCATCCCGCCATGAATAGCGGCTAAACGAAAGACATGAATTGCTTGCCCATTCTAACAATTCACTGTATCCCTTCAATCCTTTATTAACAAATGTATGAAAATACTTTCATAGAATTAGGTGGGGTCTGTAGACATGGTAGAATTAAAGTTTCAACATGCCACGTTGAGCCACGTGTTGGTTGTACATTTTCCCGCCATACGGAGTTGCAATAACATCACGTGATCAACACTTGGATAGCATGGCACGTGGGCCAAACTTTCGCTTGTACATGGTTTCCGCTTCATAATATATTCAGCCATCACAACCTCAATATATTATGCCTTCGTAACAGTGAGATCACGACTTTCATGAAAAATAAAAAAAAATGGTTCAATCTGTTTCAGATGTAAATGTATTCTGGAATATTTCTGACGAAAGACGGATCGATAGATGATGATGACGAAACAGCCAAATGTACAACCGTGTTTTTATCTAATATTACCGCATGGGTTCAGCAAAATTAATTCACATTTCAGACAGTATAATTTAGAGAATAAGTAGACAGAAAACCTATTAGTTTATTCGATGTTTTTTATTTTTTTAACTTTTAATCTCAACCAACTATTCCGACCTCCGCTTCAGTTGCTATCAAATTACCGCCTATGATCTCGGCTATCTTACGTAAACGTCTCTTCCGACATTCAACTTTTGTGTCAATAATCAAATCAGAAGTACCGTAATATCTTCACTAATAGTGTGAAAAAACTCAATCAAAAATTCTAATTTTCAAGGACTTTCAACTTTTAAGGACCCAACCTGAAAAGTTGAATACAAGAGCGCAAACTTCTTTCGGTATATGCATCACCGCGAATTCCACGGCCGTAAAATATTCTGAATCGCCGCGTTCGTTGGAAATGACACGTTTCTAAATTATTTTTGTCTGAACAGTACAAAATATGTTTTCAGTATCATAGCTGGGAATCTCAACATTCGTGTCTTCGGGAAAAAAAATATCCGAAGTCGGACAGGCGCGTTTCTGGTTTCAGGATGAGGCGCACATGGCATAGTCGCCAAAATTAATGCCATGGCATAGACGCCAAAATTAATGCAACTTGGGGTTGGGGTTGATCGTAAATCTCTACCCCGCGACTAAGAAAATCCGGGGTTCAAATGTCCGGTCAAACTTCAGCATTATATTTTTTTTAAGACCGAATAAAACGTAACTTCCAGTTCTTCATTTTGATATTTTCAGTATAATATCGAATGTATGCTCTCTTCAATCGGCAATGTTTAATATCGCACGTCCCCGTAAACCGGCAATATTCTCAATTTAATGACCATGAAAAATCGCGGTTCAAACATTGTATACATTTCGTTTGAGACATAATGAAAATCAACTTAGTTGTTACAATTGGTTATGTTCAAAATGCTCAAAAAGTTTGCAAGGTTTATCAAATACTAATTTTAAGGAAACTTGTTGGTCTGGAGGATTTTGCATCGCACAACTACATATTATTATCAATCTCGCGACCACGATAAATGGGAGATTTTCGAATAGTTAGGACCGCGGTTTTCGCAAATGGGCCGTTTTCGATTACTTAGGGAACAGTGTCACGTGACTTGGCGAAAAATGCCCGTTTTCGAATTTACTTAGGGTCGCGAATACTTAGGGAACTTACCGTAGTTTGGATTATGCTTGACCAATGTATTTTTAATGATGGCCTAAGGTTTACTTCATAGACAAAGACTTGCTCACAGAGTGATGTCATAATATATGAAAAATGTTAGTACAAATGTTAGTGAGCCTGTGTAGGCCTAAGGTGATACCAGGAGGTCAGTGGGTGTGTCGATTTGTCCCATGCCTAATCAAATGTCCAAATGTTAAAAGCACATATGTATTATCCCCATATATCTTGTGCATGGCATTACAGACTTTTTGCCGCAAGAACACTATGGCATAACCCTGCGCAAATGAGTCTTGGTACATGAAACAAATTTCATGGTGCCCAGGCATCCATTAAAACATTTCAATAATTTAAAGATCATAGAGTAATGGTAGTCATTTTGTAGATCTCAGTTTCTTATACAGGCTATAAAAGTTGAATCATGTGGAGCCAAACATTGACTAATTACAGGCTCCAAAGTAGAAGACTAATTAAAATGGACAGACATAAGTTTCCAATAATCTCTGTCCCGGAATCCAGTTAGAAATGCTAGTTCGTCTCTACAGCAAGAATCAACTTTCTCTTCCCAGATCATCTCTACTGATTTTAGCAACCAGTTACTCGGGAATAAATGAATTTGTTTGAATTCACTACCAAATCATATAGTCCAGCCTGGGATGGTTACCTGTCCCTAACTTTTAATGTGGACCCAAACCCTCATGGAAACCAGAGTGTGTATGTAAATTTACTGGGTTTGTAAATTTTGAGAGAGCTGTTGATCACTCTCCTAGATTTTGTATTGTGTGAGTGATCACGGTATTGCGAGAGTCATTCACTCTTGTCGGGATTACTCTCCAATACAAAACTCATTTCCCAGGAGAGTGATTAATAACTCTCCTGGGGGAAAAGTTAGGTGAGTGATAAAGAGGAAGAGCAATCACTCTCCTTAACAATGAGAGACTGGGAAACATCCTACCCAGACAGTCCTCTTCATTGGGAAAGAGTGAATGGTTGGCTTACCTCAGATAAAAGTTGAGTGTCCTAACGACCTGTGCCTCGGGTATATCATGTAGGTGGGAGAGGGAGGCATGAAGGAGCACAAGGTCATTGTGCCCTATAAGGGCCTCAAAAAACTCTGCCATCACACTAAAATATGGAAGATATTTGCAAGGAATTACATTAAACATTGGAAAATATGAAGATAAGAGCCACAAGCTCAGGTATTCTCTGCTGGATGAGACTCCCACTGTCACTTAATATTCTCAAACCATTCAGCAAATACATGTAGCAACAAATCACTGGATGCATTACCACATCCCCAGGATAAAAGGTAGAGTTGGGCAGGTCTAAGTTTGTTCCAAGTCAATTGTATATCCTTAGATGTGACAGATTTCCAGTTGGAGTTGGCAATCCTTCTAATAATTCAATCACAGAAAGCAGAATTTTCTACTCTAAAATAAGGAGAGATCGAATTTATTACAACAGGAAGTTGACAAAATAGTTCAAAATCATGCATATAATCCATTATTTCTTCATTATTTCACTGATTTTATAAGGCAAAATTTATTAGAACAGCGAATTTTTTTGGGGTAATTGAATTTTGATAGGGGGATTGAATTATTAGAGGGATTACCATATCTCTATCGTGGATAGCCCCGGTACACATGGAAATGAATCATGTTCCTGGAAAATGCAACTGTAAATTTCAGCCAATCAGCAACACTACAACCTGCGTATATTTACCTATCAAATCACTTGTTCTGCATGATCATGGCATATGATATTATCATGTGACAACAGATTTGTGTACACTGCAAATGAGCGGAATGCGATCTGTTATGCGAGATGGTCAAGGTTTTGCCTTTGGCTCAAAAAGAAATCTTGGCGTTGTGAAGAGGATATTTCTTTACCTGGGTGGCATGAAGCCCTGTTGGATGACCTTCAGCAGCTCGTCTCTTGCCCAGAACTTCTTCTCTTCCACACACCTTCCAATGAAACATGACATTGATTGACTGGTCCACAGATGTTGATGGTCCACCATGTTTAACTGCTCCATCAGTTTGGTGAATACCTCTCTGAATTGGGGCAGAGATGAGGTCTGAAAAATTGAAATGTATGAGTACTAGGACTTGCGAGAATGAAATTTTGATCTAATAATTCCTTGAAATTATTATTCATTCTTGAACACAACTACTTTGATAATGTTTTATCCCAAGGAGTTTAACAATGCAAGATATTCGTCTGCACGTGCAGTTTCTCTAATTTCAGAACGAAAAATAACTAAGACTTTACAATTGGTAATTGGTGAATCAATTAAAAGTTAGAATCTATTGACATTTAATGTCTGCTGAACTTTTACATGAACATTGGAACTTCTAGACAAATTATCATCAAAGAAATATCAATTTTGGGGATACCGGTACCACTTCCTTGATAAAGCACTATTGAAAGATGGACAAAGTGACAACTTCAAATGTTTCAAAATTCAATAAAAAATCCAGTGAGTGCATTTTTGCAAAAGTCATTTTGTTAAATACCTTTCGTGGATCATTGAGCTGATCAAACAATACCAATACTTCAGCATCAGATTTCTCTTTCACCTACAACATATGAGGGTGGTGAACATAGGCTTACCATTTAAAGTGAAACAGAGATAATTGGCAGGTTATAAACTCTGGCAATGGGAGGATGATATTGAATTCTAACATGCTCCACGTTTAAATAGCCGTGTGCTGATTGGTCCAGTTGTGATCTGTTTCATTCATGTGCCGAACTGGTGACGTCTCATTCTTGTGATGCAGTGCTACAAAGCTGAGCGACGATTGGTTCATTCACTGCGCAGTGGGTGGAGTTCACACAGCTGCAGCTCGTGACCGGACAGCATGCGCGAGCATGGCCTGCAAACCAGTCACGAAAATCTTGCATCAAAACGGGATAAATTTGCAGAAAATTTGCCATTCCGCTTATGAAATGAGGAAATATTTATCATTGTGCATCAAATAGTTATAGAGGAAATAGTTATCATTGTGGAAATAGTAATATCACTGTGCATCAAATCATCAAAAAACCTCGCGGCTCGGTTTTTTGATTGACGGTCTAAAACTAAACATCGAAAGATTATTACACGATAATATTCACTAAGAAGGTCATTAACTCCTAAACAACCCAGAGATTGTCTCCACTGACCAGACAGGAGCTCTACTGCTGTTTGGTGAGCCATACCAATTGTTATGGCATAGTTGCAGTAAGGGCCAATGGAGGAATGAGTTCTTAGAGAACATGAAACATTGAACAAAAAGTCCTATTTGATACTGCATATTACTGCTGTTTTGGAAGAACTGACTCCAAGACTATTCCTATGAGGTATAGAAACAATAAGAAGGCTTGGATGATGTTCTATTTATTTGAAGATTGCCTGTCAGATTTTAAGTTTCCTCATTTGTCACTTTCATTATTAAGAGACCACTGTTTCCATTTCCCTTGAGTGGTCCCTTAGGACTGGTTTGACTGTAGTTTCGAAAACCTTACCTGTCCTGTGCTAGCTCGCCAAGTGACAGAGACTGGGTGTCCAGTAGTTACCGCTGTCTTAGCACTCCCTAAGGCTCTCGATAAACTGGATGTCTGGCAGCTGAACTCGTAGGAATACAGCGACTGTCCACACGGAACAAACAGATGATTTCCAACTGCAAACAGCTGTGAAGGACAACACAATCAGTTAAGTAAAACAGATTTTACACACTACATTGTATGTTCACAGTGGCATTCAAGAGTGACAGACAGGACAAAGAATACAACCCTATGAAAGAATTTGTGATATTAATATAGAACTAGAGCCTTAGGCACTGAAACGGGGCTATTTAAATGTAAAATAGGCTGTTGGAATAATTCCACTAACTCTTTGATGTTCAGTCCCCATGGCAAAGAGCCATACAATTTGTAGTCTCACACATTTCTCTCAATAAGGTACTAGGTACATGCCTAGTTTGGAAGGTTACAAATTCTGACAATGGTTGTATGCAGACTTGTACATGTAGAGAACTGCATGCTATCTAAAGTTTGAAGTTTGATCCTATCAAGTAACCCTATCAGCTAAGTGAACCAAGCCTAGGTCATGCATGTGACTTTGCTCTAAATGGTATAGAGGGTCTGGTGGAGGGGATGTTTGTGTGATAGTTCAAAAGTTACATACCGTGTGTATAATTTCTGCAAGAATGGAAGCCTAGAAAATTAGAATTTCTTGCCAACATGGCAAACATATGATAAGTCTGCCTTAAACTATTTTCTTCTGTATTTGTTAAATGTTCTAAATAAAGTTTTTATCAACCAGTGATTTATGACATCCTTTCAGGAAAACACTCTAAGTCAACCTCTGCATAGTATCCATTTTGTAGTCATGCTCTAAAGCAGGAAATCTCTGTGAAAATGACATATGAACATATATAAGAACAGCAGAAAATATTTAACTTCACTAATATAGACCAGGTGAAACAAAATCTAGCAAAAATAGTTGACCAAACTATCTGCAGTAGCTGAATAACTTGAGGACTCTTTTCTTCTGCTCTTCCTCTCAAAGCCTAAAGCAGTTAAATAAACAACCCAGTCACCCTGGCAACGGTACCAAATGTGCTCAAGTTTTTCCTGACTACAATACAGGACCATTAGTCCCTACGAGACTAAATCGCCCCATGAAAAAACTCTTTTGTTTGTGATGGTAATAAAACAGATTTCTGTTTTCACTCTAAAACCAGCAAAACTAGAGGTTCCGCTTTGACCCTTTAATCATTCTAAACTGATCACATTATAGGAAAGATGCAAAACATACAAGAGGTACACCTATAAAATACATGCTGTACAGTATAAAGTTTCATGCATCTGCCTTCAGTAGTTTCCAAGATATGGAGTGAATGAAAATTGGACAGACAGACAGAAGCACATTTTGCATGGACCCAAGCAAGTACTCACACCAAAACCTAATTAGATCACAAGGCCATTCCAATGAAGCTTCCATCCAAGTTTGGTGAAATTTCATCCAGTAGTTCTCCACATATCTTGAAGACAAGAGTAGACCTGTACATGATACTTGTAAAACAGACAGACATCGGAAACGGATGGATGCACGCACACAAACCCAAACATAATCAGATGAGGAGGCCATCACGATGAAGCTTCCATCCAAGTTTGGGGAAATTCCGTGCAGTAGTTCTCCAGATATCTTGAAGACAAGGCTTGTATATACATGCACAAGTATATGGACAGACGGACAGACACAGACAAACGGATGCATGCAAATGAAAACCTAATCAGATGAGACGCCCATTGCAATGAAGCTTCCATCCAAGTTTGGTGAAATTCCGTTGGTTGGGGTGAGCACCGGAATTTCTCATCAGTGCACATCGGATTGACCCCGAACACACAGAAATAGGTGAATGGACAAGGAGTTGAGGTGCATGGGTGGAGGGCGCATGGAGGAGTTCACCAGGCCCGACTATATTATACATGTGAACATGACAGACCTGTCTTGGATGTGCCACTGTAGCTGGGAAGGCCTTCCAGGCTTGGAGAGACCCAAACATCACATCATACACACCAATACCTTCTGGAAGTGATAAACAATAGGATATTAGAGTGGAAGCAGTTTGTATGAGATTTACAATCATCCTGAATTATTCCCCAATAGTGAATTGAATTCTGTAGACCATATTATCATTTACAATTCAGTTACCCTTCTCCATAATGCAGGTCTGTATACTCAGCCTACAGCCCTGCATGCACATGGAACCATCCATTCAAATTAATAGCCAATGAATGGATGGCGTTCGAGAGTGATACGTCACCTTCGTGCGATCTCGATATATTACAATGAAGGAAGAATTTAGGTGCGGAAAATGCTCAAAGGACCACTCTTCGAAGCTTCAGGCAGAAAGGACATGGGGGCGTCTCTTAAGTCGAAACAAATACAGATATGAACATGGGAATTAAAAAGAATCAGAGGGAACGAAATATACAACACATTGCCTGGTGCTTATAATTCGCTCAAATATGGGAATATTTGGAGAGGTCACGATGTCATGAATGTTGTTCGGAATTAATAAAACAGCTGGTCTTTGTCCTGCAAAATTCATCTTCTACCATGGGTCGGACCTGTCAGACGAACAAGGAGTAGGGATGATGGTGCCATACTAGCATGTATAGATTTCCTTTTCAGTCTTGGAATTGAAAGCAAGAGGTCCCTGGATTGAATCTGATTTGGTTTTGCACTAATATAGTAATATTCAACCTTTAAGCTCAGTAAAATAAATTTCTAGCTTCACAGATACTGCTGTGTCATTATTTGAGTGCCATGTCAACCGTGTTTATTGTCCACAGCAGTTTTTCCAAATACTGTTCTCAAACATTGAGTCAAAGAGCTCTTCAACTCGTAGAATATTGTTGCTTTCATACAAATTAAACTAAATTACTGCATAGCTTTACCAGAAAAGATGGATGTATTTGGTCTGGATAAAAGAAGCCCTTCAGCTTAGGGCAGCATGATTTACCATACCATGTTTGTCTGGCACAGGAAGTAGATTAAAGTGCCAAACAAATTAGGTATCCATTGTGATAACCAGTGTCTGTAGAGCCTAATTTTCAAAATTCAAAAACTTTTGTGGTTTTGGTCGAATTTTTGTTGGGGTTGGGGTTTTGCTGGGGTATGTTTGTTTGGGTCATCGTCGCCATGTGACCAATAAGGTTAGGTGCGACGTTAAACTTCAAACAATCAACCAAGCAACTGGATAAAAGAAAAAAAAAAGCCTCACTCCCTCCCTCGTCATTTTTCTCCAAAAAAGTGCCTGTGAAGTTAGAGACGAATTTTATTCAGCCTGATATTGACAACCTTTATCATATAGCTAAGTTCTCTGACCTGTTCCCTCTCTATAGATGCCTGTAACTGCAATATGAGAGTCACCGGTGGCCACCATAGCTGCAGATTTCCCCACTGCCGGCGTCTTCAGCACTTTTACACTTGTCACGGATGACATACCCAAAGTCGTACAATATATATCACCCGCTTCATCTACAGGGTAAATGAAATCACAAATTCATTTGCCAAAATGAGCAACTGGTAGCGTTAAAAAAGTACTATTAATAAAATTTGACACAGTCAATTGAGGTTAGAGTTGTCTCCCCTCCTTCATTTCCAAAATCATGAAGATGAACTCTGCAGTATCGGTTTCGAAAGTTAGACCCATATCAATCAGAATACAGATCTATCTATTTACTGGCAACATATTGGAAATGCTGTAATTATGTAAATCTGTTATGGTAATTCCCCTATAAATTGATCAACGGAAGTGATATTTGAGGTGGTAAAACAGAGGGATGATTGACTCATTTCAAATGAGTGAAAAGTGGCAAGTCAGTGAAATCAACGATGACCCTGGTTACCAGACAATGAATCAGCAAGGCCCCACTTTCTAATACCGGCAATTGTGAAAATTGTGTCAGCCGTTTGCAAGCATATCCAGCTAACTGGAGTTTGTGAATACTCAAGAATATTAAGCTGAATTACCCATTACCAAACACGATCTACCTCTTTCAGCCACTCAAGTGAACAATACAACAAAGTATTCTCTCTTTACCCGGATGTTAATGCTATAAACTGGTGGCCGCGTGCAATGGTCTTGGCACTCCTTTCCAAGATTTGAAGTTTGCCAGACTTCAAATAAACAGTTGCAAGTTAATATGATTAGTCTGTGATAGGTCTAGATATGTTACATATGGTCATCACTGTTTGTCTTCACTTACACCGACACACGGCAACAAGGGCACATTTACCATGCATGTGATCCATTTGCATACAGGATCTACTGTAAATCGGGCTGAACGAATTATTACAACTTCCAATCATATTTTTCTCCAACTATCATGGGTGATCGACTTCTAACAGGCTGATCGATTTATTTCAGGAATTACATAACCGACAAGCATATATGTATGTATTCTTGTGACTTACACAGTGTGTACACTTTGACTGTATTTAGCTGCGGAATACAACAACAGCTCACGAACTGGTTCCCTGTTAATGGCAGCTGATAGCTGCTGCTGTTCCATCTTCCTCCCCCAAACTTGTACCAGTAGAGCGAAAGCAGGCCATCCTGAAACAGCAAATGACTGATTGTTGAAACAGGTGAAAACATTTCAGTGGCGATGAAAAATCCTCACAACTCAAAGCCAAAGTTGTACAATACAAGTACAAACCAGTGTACTCCTTTTTTTTAATTGAATTAAAATTATTCACCGGGAATAAAACCTCAAGAGGCTAGTTCTAATCCAAAAAAAACCCACAAAACATATTAATATATTGAGTATCAATGCTTGATGAGGAATAGGAGACCACAATATACATAAACATATTTATGCAATAACTGTGTATGGAAGTATATTGTATAGGAATAAAATAGACCAGAGTCTAAAATAACGGATAATCTATTTGTCATGTTTGTAAACTTACTACCATGACATGGATTTATATATATGGATAACTTCAGGTTGAATCCACAGATATCAATCACTGTAACAGCAGTCTGTTACAGGCGAGAGAAATGGACAAATTTTCAGCGTGGATGGCGAAATTCAGCGAATTTGATTGCTGATAATTATTTAACCTGTAATTCCTAGTCATTCTGAATACCTGAGTTGGTGCAAAATTCCATATACTTTTCCGCAAGTTTAATGGTCTACTAATGTTTTGTTCAGATTAGATGCCTTTAACTCCACACTTTGTTTGAATGAGAATTTGTGTGCTTGATTTCCCTATATTTTCCTAATTGTGTTATCGACTGGCCAAACAATGGTGTCGGGCCATAAACAATGTACCAGTGAATCACTTTATCAACAAAGTCAGTTTCAAATTCACTGCAACAGTTATTTCCAGGTTCTGTTCAACTTCAGAATTCACAAAATTTATGGACATAGAAGTTCAATTGTAAATTAAAGTTTTCAAATACATTCCACAAAATTCCATGACAAGATGCAAAATTCCATGACCAGATAATTCCATGACAAGATGCAAAATTCCATGACCAGATACAAAATTCCATGACTTTCCAGACCTGGAAAATTAATTTTCAAATTCTCTGGCTTTCCGTGATATTCAAAGAGAGCAAGAACACCAGAAGGAAGCAATCAGAGATTGCTCAATGGAATGTAGAATAACATATATGTAACATAGTCATTTTCCCGGTCCAAATCAGTTATGGACGGAGATCCAGCCTGGACAAATAAATATATCCCATTCACTCAGGTTTGATGAACAAAGGGCCATAACTCTTGAAAATATAACCGAAAGCAGAGAAACTTCACGCTGCACAACTATGGGGCATTGACCACATATGCAAATTTCATACTTGTCCATACAATATTAACCGAGATCCAGCCCGGACAAGTCCCAATTCACAAAGATTTGAAGAACAAAGGGCCATAACTCTTGAAAATATATGCGAAATGTGGAGAATCTTCACGATGCACAACTACAGGGCACTGACCACATTTTCTGCAATTTCATAATTGGCCATACAATATTAACCAAGATCCAGCCCAGACAAGTCTCAATTCACAGAGATTTCAGGAACAAAGGGCCATAACTCTTGAAAATATAAGCGAAACGGGGAGAAACTTGACGCTGCACAACAGTGGGGCACTGACCACATATCCTGCAAATTTCATACTTGTCCATACAATATTAACCAAGATCGAGCCCGGACAAGTCCCATTCACAGAGCTTTCAGAAAAAGGGCCATAACTCGTGAAAAATATACCGAAACTCGGAAAAAACTCTATGCTGCACAACTATGAGGCACTGGCCACATTCAGTGACTTAGCTAGTGACCCATCCGCCAGTCAATTTGGACAGGTGACTTTTTCAAACGACCGAAAATGACGGGCAGGCTCGAACTCCTGACGGGCGGAATAATCAGATTAATTCAATAAAATAGACGGGCAATATACTCAAATAGCCCGTTTAATTAGTGTAAGCTAATTCTTTGTTTCATTATTAACATTGTTGGCTTGTTTCACGTCTCCGCTGGTCGGGCAGCATGGCTAACATGTGTAGAATTTCCCCCAATTCGTGCTCCATGTTGGTGTTTAATACCACTCCATCGCTCGTACCCGAGAGCTCCCAATTCGCGAATGAACTCACGCGAGACGCTATCAATCTCCACTGGCAACGCACCTTGCTAATGGCGGATGACAGTGACAGGAGCGGATGGACGGGCACTTTCTGAATTCTGGCTAACACCCTGGCCACATTCCATGCAAGTTTCAATCCTGTCCATCGAATATTAACTGAGATATTGCGCGGACAAAAAATTTGGACGGATGGACAAAACAATCGCTATATGCGATTGGGGGGGGGGGGCGGGGGTGGCATAACCAGGAGTTTTACTCTGTAACACTTCATGATATGCTGAACCAACAACAGGTTACATGTATTTGGTAAATTCTCTAATAATCCAGTCACACTATTGAAATTCAATAATGTCAAATTCTGATCAACGTGCATATTAATTTTACTACTCACTAAGTTTGGCATATTTAATATCTATCTTCTTAAAGGGATGCTTCACTCAAGTGAAATACATTTTTATTGTACAACTTCTTCCTAAAAATAAGTGTACCAAATATCTCTTGTCACTGACAATGGAAAAGAGTTATTATATTCATTTCTGTATACAATTCCCAACCATCTGGGCAATGCCATATTTTCCACTGCTTCTGCTGCACGAAAACGGGGCTGTTTGAAATGATGATGCCGTATTAAGGATTGGATGTCCCAACATCATGGATGTTATGAGCGCGTCTGACAGAGGACGTATTCATTATGCATTCTTGTGAAATGTTTTCTATTCTGACATCATGATATTACGACGCTGGCCATGAAAATGACTGACGTTTCATATGGGATTGGATATATTCCGATGGAAGCGAAGTAGGACACGCAAACAGATGTTTCAATGTATTATGGGACCCACTTTGAATAGCAATGTCCCAGGGATTCGTTGGAGCAGCCATTCTCCAGCAAAAAGGGACCCCTGATGGCAAGGTTGGTCTGTACATACACCCATGCACAGGGCTTTAGATTACCTTAATTTGGGGACACCCTCTATCTGTCGAGCGAAGCGAGGCGAAAAAATATTAGACGGGGGGTCCGGGGGCCTAGGCGGCCCCCGGCCGCCGGAGACCTAAGATGCCCAGAGATTGATTCTAAGCAATTTCAGAGGTTCTACAGAGGGTTTTGATCTACTACTATTTATAAGATCGATTGCAAAACATTAATACAAAATAAAATAATAAATAATTAAGAAAAAAAATCTCCAAGACCAGACCCCCCAACTGATGAATACTCGAGCCATGGGGTTTTTAGAATCACCGGGCGAGGCATGGACACTTCATGTTTTACACATAAAACCAACATTTGCGTATACTAAGTCCGGAGATTGATGCAATAGACTGTCGATGTTCCGCAGCCTCTGGTCTCTCTTACCCGCGAATTTCATTTCAGACTTCTCCGGTACATTTTCAGGGGGCAATGTAGCAGCTGCCCGGGGAGCATCACTTTCCGTTTCACCCAGAACATCGGTCAAAACCGAGAATTACGTCCTTTTCTGGCTCGGACGATCTGGCCATTTTCGCGGGAATTTGGCTTTCACTCGTGGATGGTTGAGCTGAGAAAAATTTCCTAATACCGAGGTAGCTGCGCCTTGCTCATCTGATCTGACTTTGTCATCTCGTTTAGTGAAATATGTCCCACTTGCTTTATTGTGAGATTTACCCGTTGTCCTAGGACGACCACGACGTCCACTCATGGTGTTGTTTTTAGACGAGCTTTACACAACTGTGGGATTTACCCGTTGTCCTAGGACGACCATGACGTCCACTCATGGTGTTGTTTTTAGACGAGCTTTACACAATTTGGCACTGTCAAACTACGCCGACAATGATCTTTCGATGTGCAATCTTTGAGTTGGCTTTTTCTGTCTGGTCAATTATTCGCGTCAAAAGACACTTATTTTTTGCAGTGAATCTTTTACATTACTTGAAAAGAATAGCAAAGATCTTCTTAATTTGGGCGGGCTAATTTGGTCGTACGTAATTTGGGCACACCGTTTACCGGCGTATCTAACGTGTAATCTACAGCCCTGCATGCATATAGCTTAGAATCTCATATCAAGACCAGATTTCAACCAAGTTATTATAACAGCATCAAGTTATTATTCACCCACCACCGTTTGTGTCAGACTGCAGAGACTGGTGTCTTCCTTAAGTTTGACAGCTTCACACCATCGTAATATTTCTCCCTCCTTATAAGGACCTTCTTCAGCCACCTGTTTGACATTACTGAGGAACTCAACATTCCCATTGTCAAACAGAACGATCGGCTCAGAGTTTGGAAGGGCGAGCACTCTGTACACAGGGATCTTCACCTGAAAAATGAAATATGCAATAATGTGAATTTGAGAGAGCATAAACCTGAATACAATAAAACCTTTATACAGTGAAATCTGTGAATACCGATACCTGGGTAAACTGACCAACCTCTAAATAGGGGCATTATCCATGGTCCCAATACTTAAATTAAAATTATTTTGAACCTTCATAAACCAGAACCCTGTCAAAACTGACATAATTTGGTCTTCAGCATGGTCGCTTTACACAGATTTCCCTGTATAGCAGCAATGTGTTGGACTATTGCATTACATGTTTTGGTTATACAGGTTCAAAAAAAAGAGAAACTAGAACATCACGCTATGGTCCTGTAACAATATATTGGAATCTCCATCAATCAACACATTTATTTGACAAAATATTCCGATCTCTAAACTACATCAATTTGTACATGTAGACATTATTCGCGGAATCCATGAAAAATTTAGGAAAATCTTTCTGTTACCGTATAATGTTTCTGTTATGATTTTTTCATTTAAATAAACTCACATGTTTTTTCTTTACTTTCTCCAGGCTAGTTTCCTCATCTGCCCAGACTTTTATGTCCTACAAGAAAACAATCACAAATGTATCAGAGTAGTTTACAGAATGTAGCTTAATAATGCCAGGACTTCCCTGGTCAGGCTTGGTGGCCGTATTGGATTTTCAGATCGGACCAGGAAAGGTATCTTGCACAACTAGACCCCAAGCGGAACCTGTGTACCAAATTTGAGAAAGCGCCATGCAGTAGTTCCTGAGAAATCGCGATAACAAAGTTTCATGGGGAAATCCAAGATGGCCGCCTTGTGGCCATATTGGATTTTCGAATCGGACCAAAAAAGGTATCTTGCACAACTAGACCCCAAGGGGAACCTGTGTACCAAATTTGAGAAAGATCCATGAAGCAGTTCCTGAGAAATCGCGGTAATAAAGTTTCATGGGGAAATCCAAGATGGCCGCCTTGTGGCCATATTGGATTTTCGAATCGGAGCAAAAAAGGTATCTTGCACAACTAGACTCCAAGGGGAACCTGTGTACCAAATTTGAGAAAGATCCATGAAGTAGTTCCTGAGAAATCGCGGTAACAAAGTTTCATGGGGAAATCCAAGATGGCCGGCTTGTGGCCATATTGGATTTTCGAATCGGACCAAAAAAGATATCTTGCACAACTAGACCCCAAGGGGAACCTGTGTACCAAATTTGAGAAAGATCCATGAAGTAGTTCCTGAGAAATCGCGGTAACAAGAATTGTTTACGGACGGAGGACGGATGGACAACGGACCACGGACGAAAAGTGATTTGAACAGCCCACCATCTGGTGATGGTGGGCTAAAAAAAAATAAGCAGTCCAACTCTTGCAGGAAAAAATAGCTACATGATGACCTTCACTTGATTATGTTTATGGTACCCTGTAATTGGTGACACCATCCAGGCTTTCTACCTAGTTACGATTCGCTAAATATAGCCGTGCCATCTGGGGTCCGAAATGTCGGGAATAAATTTGACTCAATGACAAACAATAGCACTGCATGACGTCAGAAGATAACGTTATGTTTCACAGCAACCGACGGTGACTTCCATTTCATGGACATGGGTATAATGTGACCTAGTGCGTTTGGCGATGCAACCGAACGTAGACACCACATTATGGCACATGCAATACATGGGTTCTGGATACTGAAAATGCCGAAATCCAGGGACAAAAATGATGCATATTTTCAGGATTGGTCATCGCTCGCCAATTTTCCACTCTCTCCTATACTTGATTGATTTTTCTACCAAAACTGTTTATCTTTTCATCATGGAAATTACAGAATCTGATTGGATAGTTGGTATTGCGCAAGTTTCCCATCATGCCCATTGAACAGGTTAAAGAGAACTACCTCTCTAAAATGGAGGTAAAAAAGGTCATCTTTGCCCAATAAAGTTAAGAATATATTGAACTAAGAGACATCTGCCATAGGTGATCCGCATCGGATGGTATTAAAAAAACAAATAGGCATCTAGACTGCGTGTTTTGTTCTCTATTAATATGCGCACTTTCATTGGATAATCACTGTTACGACATGTAGCAATATTTAAGCTAAGTTGCCTGACGATTTTGGAGTAGTATGATGGATAAATAAAAAGACATTTTTTACCTCCATGTTAGAGAGGTAGTTAGGGCTCTATCCTAACTAGGTTAGAGATGTCTCTATTCTGTTAAAATCAAATCATTGTCCATTTTTATAATCCCGTAGCTGAAGAATATTTTCTGATCCACATGTGTACTACTCCTCATCCGCAGTTGCTTTTCCATTTATACAAGTTTGAGGGGTGAAATTATACCAGGCAGCCATCTTGGATTTCCCGATGAAACTTTGTTATCGTGAATTCTCAGGAAGTAATGCATGGATCTTTCTCAAATTTGGTACACAGGTTCCCCTTGGGGTCTAGTTGTGCACGATACCTTTTCTGGTCCGATTCGAAAATCCAATATGGCCACCAGGCAGCCATCTTGGATTTCATGGATCTTTCTCAAATTTGGTACACAGTTTTCCCTTGGGGTCTAGTTGTGCAAGATACCTTTTTCGGTCCGATTTGAAAATCCAATATGGCCACCAGGCAGCCATCTTAGCTTTCCCCAGGAAACTTTATCGTGATTTCTCAGGAAGTACTGCATGGATCTCTCTCAAATTTGGTACACCGGTTCCCCTTGTGGTCCAGTTGTGCAAGATACTTTTTTCGGTCCGATTCGAAAATCCAATATGGCCACCAGGCGGCCCTTTTGAATTTCCCCATAAAATTTTGTTATCTTGAATTCTCAGGAACTGATGCATGGATCTTTGTCAAATTTGGTACACAGGTTTCTCTTGTGGTCTAGTTGTGCAAGGTAGCTTTTCTGGTCCGATTCCAAAATCCAATAAGGCCACCAGGTGGCCATCTTGGATTTTTCCATGAGACTTTGTTATTGTGATTTCTCAGGAACTATTGCATGGATCTTTTTCAATGTGGTACACAGGTTCCCCCTGGTGTCTAGTTGTGCAAGATACCCTTTCCAGGTGGCCATCTTGGATTGCTCCATGAAACTTTCATCTTAATTCCTCAGGAAGTACCTCATGGATCTTTCTCAAATTTGGTACATAGGTTCCCCTTGGGGTCTAGTTCAACAAGCTGAACCCTACTGACATTTAATTTTGTGATATTGATTATGTAGGGTTCAGCCGTTGAATCGAAATTTCCTATCGCAAAATTTTTGCCTCCCGACCACGGGTGGATTTGCGCTCATAAAAATCGATAATACCTACCGCTTTGTGCTCATTTGGATAGAATACGTATTTGCCTACTTCCCTGGCCATTTATTTTCTCTGTCCAGCTCCTTTCATTTCCATAAACGGCAAAAGATAAAAATATCATCGCCGACGATCTTCCAAAAACGAAATCCGCCGCCATTTTGAAATGTCACTATGGTGGCACGAGACTAATTTGTAAATTCGGGATTGTAGACAGGAAGGTCGGAAACGGCTCATTCATAAGGTTGTCACATTATCTGCATTTAAATGTAAAATTGTAACTATCTATATCAAGCATAATGGAAGGCATATACTGAGAAAGGTAATTCATGAGATTTTTCATCTCCCAAAGCGCCTGGGTCGACTGAGCGGATTCAGTTTTTCTGACTTATAATCCTGAATTTAGAATAATCTCACGTGAGAGAATCAGGGTCACGTGAGAGTGTTAGAAAATGGCGGTGGATTTCGTGTTTGGAAGATCGTCCGCGATGATATTTTTTTCTTTTGTCGTTTATGGAAATGAAAGGAGCTGGACAGAGAAAATAAATGGCCAGGGAAGTAGGCAAATATGTATTCTATCCAAACGAGCACAAAGCGGTAGGTATTATCGATTTTTATGAGCGCAAATCCACCCGCAGTTACCTAGGTCGGGAGGCGAAAATTTTGTGATAGGAAATTTCGATTCAACGGCTGAACCCTACATAATCAATATCACAAAATTAAATGTCAGTAGGGTTCAGCTTGTTGAACTACTTGGGGTCTAGTTGTGCAAGATACCTTTTTCGGTCCGATTCGAAAATCCAATATAGCCACCAGGCAGCCATTTTGGATTTCCCCATGAAATTTTATTGTGATTTCTCAGGAAGTGCTGCATAGATCTTTCTCAAATTTGGTATACAGGTTCCCCTTGTGGTCCAGTTGTGCAAGATACCTTTTTGGTCCGATTTGAAAATCCAAGTTACGCTTCAAATTAATACTGTATTCCCGAGTTGTGACGTTGCATCACAAGAGTCGGCTCATCAAACGATGGGGCATATTCTATATATTGACTATAGAGAATATCCGTACTTTCACCTTCTATATCAAGGAGTTCAAATGATTCCGAATTAAAATGTATTTCTTCAAATTTTAAATCAGTTTACTTTAGTCCATGCCGTTGCAAGTGAACTGCCCCACCGTTTTGTCTGCCGAAGGGAATCACTCTTGTCAAACAACATCACAACTCGACAACTGTAGACTACTGCGTGTTTCGATCTAAGGGAGATAATCAGGGCTCATGACAAAGTGTAAAAGAGATTAGTCTTCGCTTCTAGTACCCAATGATGACACGTGCAAAAAAAAAAAAAATACTACAAAACGAAGACGAGGATCCTCCGGACATTCACTTTCAGACTAACTTTGCTCATTTCACTTGTACTATAACAACCGACATCAAGTACAGTTTCTAGAAATCTTGAAACTCCTGAACCTTAGATAGATAATATCTTGGTGTTTTCCAGTGTCCCTCTTTCGATCTTTTTCGCTCAAATTCGAAATTCTGCAAACAAAATTACAAATCAATCGTTTGTTCTCAGTAACAATGGACAAAAAGATCCTCTTGTCATTAGCTTACAATTATCAGACAATGGTGGGCGCCAAGATCCTTCAGGATCTCTCGTATTATTTAACATGTTTAAAGAGCTAATGCACTCATTTTGAAAATATACAGTAAATAATACTTGACGGCAGAGCTGTCAAATTGTGGCAAAAGTAAGTATTTACGGCGAGTACTTTTCTGTGACTGCTTTGGAAGTCTGAATTTAGTCAACTGCTCAAAAACAAAACAGAAAAGTCAATTGAAGGAGTGCCTGATGTTAGGCTGTGATATCACCTGACGACATTCCAAACGTCATAGCCTTCGATGCCAAGTGCTACTTTGAAAGCAGTGTGGAGTTCTAACGTGACGTCGCTGGCATCACGGCGCTCCCTTGTTGACGTCACATCAGGCATTATGTTCAGTTGCCTTTTTGGTTTTGTTTTTGGGCAGTTGACAATAATCTGAGTTATAGTCACATAGAGAACTATTTGTCATCATTGCTTACTTTTCCCACCAAGTTGACAGCTATGCAGTCCAGTGTTAAAAAATGTCTAAATTCAAAATGAGTACACTAGTTAGCTCTTTAAACGAACATACAATCAATCAATGCGGGAAATATTTTGTGTATGTTAACAGCTAATTATTTCAGAAATATTAACCCATCTATTATTAAATATAAAAATTCCTATGCCTTTAATTTTAGTATCTGACCTGTTTGTTATCAACAGCAATGTAACTTCCGTCGCTGTATATCACAGGGGAGGTCAAAGTAACTCCATGACGTACAGACCAGCTGCGGGTGTTCTTCTGATCTTCTACCTAAAATGACAAAGAATGTTTTGCTGTCAAAGATGCTCAGTTAACCCACCACTACAAAATTGAGTTGTTAAAGGAAATATTTCACAGAATGTGATTTATGGTAAAATTTCCCAAACCTCCCGCCCCTGACATCCCCCCCCCCCCAATAATATTTCCCCGTCCCCTGAACATTTCCCCTGACATATTCCCACCCTGTATATTCCCCTTGAGAAATACCTCCCCCCCCTCCCCACCTCACCCTGTGTTTTCAGTTTTTCACAAGTACATGTATATCTTATGTAATTTTGTTTCCTATGGTATTGGAGATTTTCTTTGATTCAGAATAGATTTCCTTCAAATTTCAGAATACACGAATTACATATCTATAGGTATTGTGAAGAATTTCAATGCTCTGAGAAGAACTGGCTCCAGTACATTGCCGAAAATCCCGTGCCCTCATAATGTGAGACGTACACAGTAGCAAAATATTAGGATTGTGAAGACCATGTTTGTGCACCGATTGTTGCGCAGCCTGATAAATTGAAATCAGGAAATGTTACGTCAGCGACCCAACAACCAATGATTTGACTTTTGACAAAACCTGTTTTTCCTGGCAGAAACCACATCATCCATGAGGTCCGCGAACAACACAAATGAATGGAACGAGTTGAAAGAGCCGAACCATATAGCCATGAACCGAAATGCAAAGGAAATGCAATGACATTTTTTGTCAAAGGTATTTCGAGCGGGCTGAATTGAGCAATATCATAAGGACTGATATTAATAGAATCAACAACTGTAGAAATCTTTCTTTCTAAATCGTCAGTAATCTTTGAAACATTTTATAGACCCACTGCTCTGCTTTCCTGGGAAGAAAAAAAATGAGGCACTCGACGGGTGTGACTCGCCTGTGTTACTCAGTACGCTCGGTCAACACGCAGGACTTAATTTTCTTACGTCAGCTACGCGACCCTCTAATTGTTTTCTCTTTGAACACCTGACTTCCGCTCTGCTAAAATTTGCGGTTTTGATGATCAACATTTTCCATAAATATATAGAAACTGAAGTTGACATAGCCCTATACCACGGCCTATAAGCTTACCTCGATCGCGGTATATTACCCCGATAGACGTATAATACCTCGATCACGGTATTTTCCCCAACCTGTTTTAAGCCCAGTGCATTTGGAACTTCTTTTACTATAGTTGCTACAACAACAACTATAGTTGTGATCATTTTGCTTGTTGTATGCTTCAATGGTAAATGTTATCATGATTCCGTGGCTTCCCTGTTGACGTGAGTACCTTTATTTATTTGTTATGACAAAACAAGTTTTAACTTATCAATCCTAAAAATATGCCAGCTTGAAATATGGAAGTATAAAAAAATATCCAAAGTGGGATATTTTATCGCAATTGGGATATATATCCCAGTGTCCTTTTCCTTGACCTGTTATAACAGCTTTCCCCCAATGGTTGGGAGAGACTTGCCCCCATTGGGTCGGGGAGAAAACAGGTTGTTGTTGTTGTTGTTGTTGTACGGTCGGGTTGTAGCAGACGATCATGATCAGCACTGATCAGTCGAGACACGTGGTCCTCAACGTGGTTTCATACGTCGAAACATAATCCGTTAGGCCTACCTTGTACACACTAATGGATCTGTTTCCATTTGTAACGATAATACAGCCTTCTTCCTCTGATGGTGTCACGAACAAAAGCTTTCTGTCCCCTGATAAACTGCACAGAGAAAACGGTTCACTTAAATTCGCCATCGAGGAAATTTCTAAGAAAATAAATTTTGACCAATCGCGTGGCCGAAATTATTATCTGCCGGGCTTTAGCAGCCAACAGGAAGTGTGAAAGTTTGCAAAAAAACCCTTCAAATTTCTTGATGATTCTCACAATTATTCGAGAAATGAGAGAATTCTCATGACCGTGGGATGAGTGACAAGGCAGAGGAGAAGGACAGTAAAAAGGCTGTAAAAAACGAAACAAAACCTGAGAGAAACAATGATGGGAAAGTGGGAGAAAAGACTCAAAATGTGACAGTTTCTGCTCCCCCCTCCAACACCACGGCAGGGAGAACGAAACCAATTTCTTCGCCTGCAGCGAGGCGACAAATATCGTCTTATGAAAGAGGTATTAGCAGTAAATCACCCGAAAAGGGGGTAGATTATAGAGGCCCCGTGAGAAATTCAAATTCCAAAGACAGCTTTCATAAGATAAGGGGGAGAGATGAAGGTCCAAGAGGGTTGCAAAGTAGTGGACGACCTCCCAAACGACCAACAGACGGGAACATGGGGAAACCACATCATTCAACTTCAATTTTGCACAGTCCTAAGGCTGGGTCTAGCAGTGGAGCAGTGGGAATCTCTCCGTCTTCAAGCTCCATCCGTTCACCTATGGATATGACAAAAAAGATAATTCCAGGTTTGTCCAGTCAAACTGTTTTGTCTCGGTAATAATTTTCTCCTCAAGATTTGACTGGTTGGCACAGTGAATGATCTGATATTGTGCCTTTATACCGTCCGTAGGCTGTAGCCTATATATATCACTAATGCACTATCAGCAAATCAAACATCTGTTACAGCTGGCAGATTTTCCCAGGGTGGCAGACCTTACTTGTCAAATCACAAAATGGGGTTATGCCATGTATGTAGGTCAGCTTAATTTGTGTAGCTTACATTGATATACTTGTATATGGTACCTGTCAGTTTTATTATGAAAACATATGGACCATGTGGGCTGAGTGTATAAAATTTGTTATGTACAAAATGTGAAATCTAATTTCTGGAAGTATCAGTTTTGTAAAGATTAAGAGTCTGTAGATTTGCTTTGATGACAAATTGTTTTATATCATGTTAATAATTCTAATGTTGTAGGAAGCAGGCAAGAATCTGTGACGTATTTCACTCATTTTAAAATTGAAGTTATAAAAATCTAAATATTTTGCAATGATGTACATGTATCATGTAGCTGCTGATGGGTACTGTTTAAACACAAATGTCCTATATAGAGAGAGTGCAGGTAATTTCTAATGATTAATTTGTAGTCAGGGAAACTTTAACCTGAATTCAGTCTCATTTATCAATTGGTAAATGAGTCGGAGAGCCATGGTTTTATTTAATATGTTACCAAAGTTGGCACTCATGAGACATATCTCGTTGCCAAAACGAAATGTACCGGGTATTTTAGAGTGCTAGTGCTGGTGAAGCAAGCAGTCAAATATCACTGTCTTTTGACAGGTTTGAGATACCCATGCATTATTGGCCCTTTTGTAGGATGTTGAGGACTTTGAAACCACCAAGTCTCCTCATGTTAGTTTCAATTTTGAATTCGGGTGCCTGGTTTCGCATGAAATCATGATCTTCAGTGCCATTTTCGCTGAAACATTATCTAAAAGGCCTCATTTCCACTGGTGGTGAACTCCATTCAGACAATTGATTTTCAGTCAAGAGAAAATCCATCACTGGTGTAATAGTTCGAAATGTAAAAGTACCACCGGTGTTTAATTTTTACGGTTTATACATTATATAATATACCCTGGCATTAATCTTCAGGAGCTCAAAATAGTTACGTGATACCAAGTATGAAAAACTAAATTTGTCAATGAAATAATTAGATTATTTAGTTGGGAGATCTGTCTTTCTGTAGATCATGGGAGATCATTTACAGATGATTCTCGGATGTCCAAGCTGATGAGAAGGTTGATACGTCGAGATGGGGACAATGACAGACGATTGACAGCTGCCAAACAGTTGAGGGAATTCTTCCTCTCTGGCGAAGGATCAAAGGTATCCAGGGGTTGAAATGTTTTTAAAAAATGACCTGTCTCAAGAATGATTTTTTACCTGTCTTCTCTCATCAGTAGCGTGAACGCGCTATTGATAAAAATAATAATTTTGCTTTTGTGTTTTGTAATGTTGCATAAATATGAAAATAAAATCTTCCAGTACATGGAGGCCTGATTAGTCTAATTTTTGTCTAATTATTAATGCATTAATCAACTTGTTGGCAGTGTCCAGCATTCAGTTTGGAAGTTTTCGAGCAAGAAGGAATTAACTTTGGAAAAATTTTTTTGGCTACCTGTCAGGCTGAGACAGGCAACTAATATTTCTATCCGTCTCATGCAAAATGTAATTATCAGAGTGTTAATTTTGACCCCTGTAAGCATTGTAAAATATGTCTTCCTTGTGCGAGCCTGAAAACAACAGGCACCTGGCAGTATGTGTACAGGAATCACTCGTCTGAGATGGAATCCTTTGAATCCACCTTTTGCACATTATTGAGAGAACAAAGAAGAGCCTGTCTGTGTAGTCACCCATGGTTTCAGCTGACCAGCTACTGGTTCATATAATTTCACTTTGCCCTATTTTTTAACCTAGGAGAATATTTTGAACTGGTGATAACTGACATGATTTTATACATATGTACTATATTTTCCCACTATTCAAAGAAAGTGTCATTATGCTTTAGACTAATGTATAATTTGGCAAATTTTAGTCATTATGCTTAGACTAATGTATAATTTGGGAAATATTACATATCACCAGTTCAAAATATTCTCATGAGCTAAAAGAAAGGGCAGCGTGAAATTATGCTAACCAGTATCTGATCAACTGAAATCATGTGTCGATATGCTCTTCTTCGTTCTGTCAATAATGTGCAAAAGGGGGATTTAAGACATCGCTTTCCAAGCATGATCAGGCACAGATGTTTAGTGTACTGATCAATGCTATGATGTAGATCCATGATCTGCAAGGTTTCATGTTGGAACCAAGATCTATGGAATAATGGAAATGAACTTGGATATGAAATAATGTAAACATTATATATGGTTCCCAAGTTCATGCTTTCATAATATTTCTTCCCCAGGTGATAATGAAGTCCTCAGATGATTTGCTGGCATCACTTCAAGATGTTTTCTTTGAAAGGTAACTTTTAAAATATGATACTGCCAGCAACAAACTTACCCTAACTTCACCTTGTTACATGAAAAATGAAATTCCTTGTCCGGGAAACTTCAGCAAATGACGGTAAAGGCAAAGATCATCCTTCCATTCTCAGAGATTCTCTTTAGGCCATTGTCACCCAATTGGTTGTTTAGCATGACCTTGATTATTTAAATACACATGCTAGATGCTATAATTAATTATTATTAATGATTAAATTGCAAATCAATTATATATGAATTTGAAGAAAATGAGTGAGTTTTACTCATGAACATGTAAATACCTCATCTATTTTAATTATTTTCCCTCAAAATATAGATGAGGTCTGGTCATACTAAACAACCAATCAAGTGACGATGACCTTACGTCAGTGTAACATCCGCTGGCTGCATTGTGACGGAGTCGAGCAGCATGTAACCCCAACCCTTGGAATGGGCTGAGTTTTATTATTTGACAAAGAATTATAATATTGAGAACAATTAAAATATCAAAATGTACCAAGGCTATGTTCATAGGCATGACAGGTCATTTTCCACACATACATTTAGTGTATGACTTTGAGTCTGTTCTGAGAGCATTGCGGGTCAATTTTTTTATTGCAATTACAGACAAAAAGTGGTGGGGGAGGGTGTGCAAATATAGTCGAGTTCTCCATCTGAATTTAAAAAAAATTGGAAGTGGTGCGGGGGGGGGGGGAATTCCATCGCACGGATATTTCAAGTTTAGAAACAATATTTTCAATATATTTGTGGATTGATTTCAGAAATGTAAAATTCTGTTCATTTTTTTCCTCTTTTTTAAAATCAGAATATACAAGGATATTAAACAGGAGGTGGCTATGTGTATTGGGAGTATTGGTTCAGCCATGGGACAGGACGCTCACAGGTATACCATTGAGAATCATATCTGTACTATAAGCTTATTTCAAATGATAACATCCACATAAAATGTTTCAATATGACAGGAAAGCTTCAACTTTTTGACATACGTTTTTGGGAACTCTCCGGATGTCATGTTCTGATATCAGTCTCTCATGTCTGTAGAAGTTGAGAGAGCTGTTGATCACTCGCCTAGATTTTCTATTGTGAGAGTGAACGCTGTATTGCGAGAGTAATTCAGTACTTCATAATTTTCCAAACATGTGATTGGCGACTGATCACTCCCCTTAAAACGAGACAATGGGAAACTAGCAGGAAAGAGTGTCAGTTAAGTTCTTTCCTCAAAACTCACAAAATTCAGCCTTATTTTTAATTAAAGCTTCGAGTACTTGAACACAGATATTATCCACAAGTTTGTCATCTACATACATGTTGTGTGTTGTAGGTACTTCCAGTGGTTGTTTGGACAGGCCGGCAGTATGATAGATGAGGACACCAAATTATTGTATCTACAAGCCTTGTTCGAGGTGAGAACACAAAGGTTATGTCCATTGTAGATGTCCTTTTTTATACGCCGGCCAAAAGGCGGACGTATTATGTGATGGCGGTTTCCGTCCGTCTGTCCGTGCGTCCGTCCGTCCGCCCGTCTGTCCGTCCCCCGTGTCCGGTCTATATCTGGGACAGTTTTCTATCTACAGTTCTAATTTTTGGTGAGTGGATACCCTACGGGGAGACGGTGTGTCGCGTACCAAAATGAAGGTCAAGGTCAGAGGTCAAAGGTCACTGGCCTAAAAAACAGGAAATCACTGAAGTGTTCGTGTCCGGTCTATATCTGTGAACGTTTTCTATCGACAGTTGCAATTTTTTGTGAGTGGATACGCTACGTGGAGACGATGTGTCGCATACCAAAATTGAGGTCGATGTCAGAGGTCAAAGGTCACTGTTGCCTAAAATCAGGAAATCCTTGATCATTGACAGTTTTCTATCTACAGTTCTAATTTTTGGTGAGTGAATGCCCTAGGGGGGAATGATGTGTTGCATACCAAATGTAGGTCGAGGTCAAAGGTCAGAGAGACCGAAAAATCAGGAAATCATTAAAAATTTCTAATTTTTTGTGAGTGGATTCAGTAGGGAGAAATGAAGTGTCGCATACCAAAATATAGGTCATGGTCAAAGGTCACTGTGACCCAACAATCAGGAAATAATTAAAACTAACATTTTTTTGTGTCAGTAGATACATTAGGGGGACACGATGTGTCACATACCAAAATGTAGGTCAAAGGTCAAAGGTCACTGTGACCCAAAAATCGTGAAATTGTTAAAAATCATGATTTTTTGTGTCCATTGAGAAATTATGGGGAGATGGTTTGTCATGTACCAAAATTTAGGTCAAGGTCAATAGTCAAGGTCACTGACCCCAGAATCAAGAAATCTTCGAAAATTATTTTTTTGTCAGTAGATACATTAGGGGGACATGATGTGTCACGCACCAAAATGTAGGTCAAGGCCGAACGTCAAGGTCACTGTGACCCCCAAAATCATGAAATTCATAAAAATCATGAATTTTTGTGCCCACTGATACATTGACAGAAGACGATGTGTCGTGTACCAAAATTTAGGTCAAAGGTCAAGGTCACTGACTCCAAAATCAGCAAATCATTGAGTCACATTTTCATATGCCTGTCGAAGACGAGGTCATGTAATGCGATGTTTCTTTCTGTCCATTCATCCATTAACATTTGTTGTCCATGCGATATCTCTAGTTTCAAGGTATCGAGTGGTAGCAAATACCTTACTCGCATGGTGAAGAGGAGCCATACATCAATTTATCAAAGGTCAAGGTCAAGGCCATACATCAATTTATCAAAGGTCAAGGTCACAGTCCCCCAAAATTGAATCAAGTTTAGCTGACTATATGTGTTAGGTTTGAATATTCAGAGGTCTCTCCCCTAATGTATACAGCATTTGTCCTGTGGTGTTGTCTCCCATGTTTGAAACAGCTACATTTAGTGGAACTGTTGTGAAATAAAAACCATACATTTACTAATTTAACGGGGAGAGGGGTCCTTTATGAACTTCATACCTGTTTATCAACTCAAGAACAATAGTGTACTTCATCACTTTCTTCTTCCTTCATGAAAAATTCTCTCGTCTGAAAGAAATCCGTTTGCAGGAAAACTACTATTTTCTTGTGTTTGACTATTGTCGATTTCAGTGTTGGATATGTGACCTCTCGGTTCTTGCTCCACGGTCAACTAGTTTCCAAGAGTTAAGCTCATTTTAGTTTATCATTCAATTTTAGATGTGATATATGTTACATTCTCAGAAGCACAAAATTGCAGACCTTTCTCTGGATTGCTAGCTACCAATTGGAATCAAGGCTATTAAGCAACCTTGAAATTTGGACCAATGTAATTCCAGATATACGGGCGTATATTGAAGCCCCTTGGGCTCTTGTTCTCTCACTGATGCTTCAGGAAATATTGATGAAGTTGGTTGAAGCCTATATGTTCTCTCAGAATGTTCAGATTAACCGGGATGTAAGTTTTCTCATTTGCTTCGTAACTTTATCTCCCAATCCCTCTGTCTTGTAAGAGCTCCGTTGAAAACTGCGTTGTGGATATGTTTATTGTGTAACTATTGGGGACTTAAATTTGATTGGTTGTTACATTGGACTTGTTAACGGCTTTGTCTAAAAATCAGCTGAGCCTGACGTTGCCGATCTCTTTCTTGTAGACTCTGAAGTGTGATGAGAAGAAGCAATCATTGAAGGAGTTTTTACCGGTAAGTATTGATATGTTCAGTCGTTCAAGCTATGGTAATTCCTCCAATAATTCAATCCCCCAATCGAAATTCAATGGCAAAATTTTGTAGTCCGGGAAACGGGCCCAAAATATTGAAAGTCCCTGAATTCTGGCAAAATAAGTATGATTTGACTCAAATATGACACTTAGTTGACAAGAAATATCCACGAACATTGATTCTCAATGCAAGAAAAATAAAGATTTTTTTTTTTTTTTTTTTAATTATTATTATTATGTTTTACTCTCCAGGGTGTAATCTAAAGCCCTCTCCTTTGATTGAATTATTAGAGGGATTATTGAGGGCTGTTCCTGAAAAAAACAAAGACAATGAGGGGGGGGGGAGGCTTTTTCAAATTATACCCACTGTGGGATTTCATACAAGTTACCAACCCATGACCAATAATTGGTGCATCTTTTATGTAAGTGTCACAAGACGAAAGAGAACAACAACGAGTATAGACAAAGTTATTGCAGTAATGTAAAGTCTCAACCTTACTCGAAAGATCAACCGACAAAAAGAAAACGCCTTCGGGTATTTATAAAGCTTTCTGTGTAAAAGCAAATATAGCATGGTATAAGCAGGTAAAACTAACAAATGGACTAATACTCAAGTTTTGAGATGGTAAAAACCTGTTACAGTGGAACTCTTTATATATGAAGTGACAAATACATGTCTCATGTGACCTATGGTCTGGCCAGACAGTGATGGTCAACTTTCCCAGTGTTCATAGTTATGAGACTAGTATGCTAAATGAAGGTAATAAACAAAGAGAAATTCACACTGGTCCGAATTCAGTACATTTGTGCCTCAGAATTAAAACCAGCCATACAGGATAATAATTTTGATATCTCCAGCTGCCATTCTGGTTCTACCAAAACCTTTGCATATGGATTAACTTAATCTCCCTATGCAGAATACTGCCAATTCTGTGGCAGTCTCTGTGCATAGGGAAGTCTATGGCAGTCTCTGTGCATTCTGTGACAGTCTTTGCACATTCTGTGGCAGTCTTTGTGCATTCTGTGGCAGTCTCTGTGTCAATTCTGTGGCAGTCTCTGTGCATAGGGAAGTCTGTGGCAGTCTCTGTGCATTCTGTGGCAGTCTGTGCACTCTGTGGCAGTCTCTGTGCAATTTTGTGGCAGTCTCTGTGCCATTTCTCTGTGCCAGTCAAATCTCTGTGCCAGTCTCTGTGCCAATTCTGTGGCAGTCTCTGTGCATTCTGTGCATAGGGAAGACTGCCAATTCTGTGACAGTCTCTGTGCCAGTCTCTGTGCATTCTGTGGCAGTCTCTGTGCATTCTGTGCATAGGGAAGACTGCCAATTCTGTGGCAGTCTTCCCTATGCAGAAGACTGCCACAGAATTAAAACCAGTAATACAGGATAATAACTTTTGCTATCTCCGGCTGGCATTCTGGTTCCACCAAAACCTTTGCATATGGATTAACTTAATCTCCCTGAAGACTGCCAATTTCTCTGGCCTTGCACTATAACCCAAAACATGCTTATTCAGGAACATCCTGTGAATTAGTCTGTTATAATTATTGTTGATCAAGGTCAGTACAATCTCACCAGTATCACATTTCTATCAAGTCGAGAAGCACTACATTGTCATTTAGCAGCCTGTAGTTCTGTATGGTCAGGCCTGTCCATCTCGCGATATAGCTGAAATGTTGTTGAAGGCGACGTTAAATTCTATTCACTCAATCACTCACCCCTGTCCATCTCGAACATGTTCATGTATGAAGTGATAATCATTTGTGCTGTAGATGGTGATGAACCACATACAGACTATCCTGGAGAATGCTGATACCCCGGAGATGTTAACAGCCGTGGTGGATATCATCTTACACCTCTCCAAACACCACCCACATGTGTTCAGCTCCCATTTCAGGGTAAGTCATACAAACATCACCCCCATGTGTGTTCCCCTCACATTTCTGGGTAAGTCATACAAATACCACACCCATGTGTTCAGCTCACATTTTAGGGCTCTTAATATACAAGTCATACAAACACCACCCTCATATGTTCACCTCACATATTAGGGTAAGTCATACAAACACCACCCCATGTGTTCCACTCAAACTTTACGGTAAGTCATACAAACACCACCCCCATATGTTCAGCTCACAATTCAGAGTAAGTCATACAAACATCACCCCCATGTGTTCAGCTCACATTTTAGATTAAGTCATACAAACACTGCCCCCATGTGTTCAGTTCACACTTTAGGGTAACTCATGCAAACACCACCTCATTAGTTCAGCTCACATTTTAAGGTAAGATATACAAACACCACACCCATGTGTTCAGCTCACATTTTAGGGTAAGTCCTACAAACACCACCCAATGTGTGTTCACCTTACATTTTAGGGTCAATCATATCACACTCATGTGTTCTCTTCACGCTCAAGAATCTTAGACCTTTGCATGCAAATGAAGGTCCGTGTTTGGTGATATTCGACGTACAAGTAACCTTTGACGGTGTTACTCTTATATAATTAGGACATCAATCAAAGTAGAAGAACATTTTAATTTTATGATGGAAAAGAACTTCTTCTATTAGAAATGGAGGATTGTTTGGTAACTTCCATGAACGTCTCTCAATTTTAAATGGCGGTGTTGTTATCCATAACAAATGTTATTCCAGTTCATTTTCCGTCATTTTAAAATACTGTACAAAGAATTACGGCATTTAGTATGACCGTCATTGCCAGTACAGTGACTCTTGCACTATTAGAAACTTATCTACATATATCTGAAAAATATCTGGTTTTGAGAAATAGTTTTCAGGCAGAACTTAAGTAGGAATTCAATAGTTTCTTGCTATTACAAATAGGATATTTCTTTTCATAGGACACAGTTGATATTCTGGTTGGCTGGCACATTGACTCAACACAGAAAGATGCTCTCACCGACTACACATCCAGCGCATTGATCAACTTTCACCAGTACTGGATCTCGGACCTCAACTTCTCTGTCACTCTACTGGGCCAGTTTCTAGAGGATATGGAAGCTTATGCAGAGGTAGGTAACCTGTCTGTCATTGTAGACAAAGTGTAATCAGTTTATAGTTAGATAGAAAATGAACCATCTGCAGGAAATAGAACCTTGGAGTTGGGATTTGTCTCATATGTATGTTCATCTGTACATCTGTCAGTCCCGCTATCCGGAAGGTTTTGTTGGCCGAGGGTTATCAGAGGGTCCAAAACGGACTAATTTCGCTAGTGTCTGCCTGCTGCTGTGCCTGTTTGATGCCCTCATACTATGTCCTGTGAAGTCTCCAGGCCCTGTTTTCTTGATATGTCGGTTACAAAATATATTTGGTTGTGCCTGCAGATATGAAGTGGTAACATCTGTATTTCAAGTTGTTGAATTTCAAGAAGGAACTTCATGTTGTTGAATTTCAAGAACTTGTTCCAAAAAGGCAGTCATAAACTTTTAACAATTGCAAAATAATGCTGAGGAGTCCTTGATATATTGATCCTCTAATAATTCAATCACAGGAAGTGAAAAATCAGGGAGTCATCAAATTTATTAGAACAGGAAATTGACAACATGGTCCCAAGGCATGCAGATAATTCATCATCTCTTGTTATTTTAATGATTTTAGAGGGTGATCGAATTACTGAATGAATTTTGTCTAGAAAATGGTGATTGAATAAGGTGATTGAAATTTTTAGAGGGATTACTGTATTCATGTACTTATTCTTTAAGGTTGCTTGGTCTCATTCTTACAGGATCTGAGTTTGTTGATCAGTGGTCAGTCCGTCGTGGATGAGGACATGCCTTCCCCAGAGGAGTGTGTGACCAAGATAGCGGCCTTGCTCCGCGTGTTCACCACAGTCGTCCGAAGTCTTGGGGATAGCTTCTCCCCGACCAAGACACAACAGGTCTCCAGGGAGTACATATCTGAGGTCAGCTCATGTTCTGGCTGTTCTTAGAAATGATATTGCTTTGCGGTTGTTCTCTGCAGACACTCATCGTAATGTTTTGCGGGTTCAGTGGTCCAAGGGAGATAACTGTTTAAAACAACTGCAGCATGCATTGAGCTGAAAGAAGTCATTTTTATTTTTTTTCCCATATATTGGCTAAAATTATTGTCTTTACATGTACTCATATTTGACTCCATATTAGACATGATGAGCCTTGTACCGGTGATAATAATAAATGCAGGGTTTCAGTTAGGATCAATTGTACAAGACTGTCACATGAGTCACCTTTGTCTAATCCGCTGATATCTTGGAGCTGCGCAATGCGTTTTATGTTCATCATTCAGTGAAAACCTCTGTACCACATTGAATTGTTTGCCTTGTTTATATTTGGAACAGGTATTGGAGAGGATAGTGAAATGTGTGGAAGGAGCCAACCATTGTCTGTTCTCTGACCGGGTACTCTTTGCAGGTACGTCATACATATAGGCACTGATCGGGTCATTTCCTCTCATCTTACTATTAATGAGCCAGGTATTAGGCCTGGCAATCAGAACTTGGCATGCGGGTGACTTGTCAATTATTTCATTTTTTTCATAACTTGTGGGTGACTTTTCAATTATTTTCTTTTTTCGTAACTTATATTGTCATTTTAAAATAGGTTCAACACTTGTTGAAGCTTGAAATTGTCATAATGAGACAAGACACTTAGGGCTGTTCCATTTAAAAAGGTATGGGTGGGGCGGAAGGCAGCTTTGAATTATACTCCACCACCCATAGAAATTTTGTTGGCCTTCCCAATGTTGTAACATGGATTGAAGGGAATTTCCTCCTATGACCCATAGAATAATATATTGAGTGCCTTCCTCCCCTCCCATACCTTTTTAAATGGAACAGCCCTTAGATGTCTATGCCTCATGCTTTCGATTGTCAATGGACGGTAAACATTAATTACGTACTGTTGTCCATGAGTAAATTCTCTCCCAATAAGAAGAGGAACTATCTCTGTTCTTCAAATTGTATTAAAGGGGACATAATTTATGTGTATAAACAGTGCGGAAGATGATAAGGTTTGCATTGTGTGTACTCTGTTTCATCTACCACAAACTTTGGAGCAGGGCACAGTGAACACTGCAGCTCTCTGTGAAACGTCAAATTTTTCCATTTTATTTTTTGATAAAGTTTGTGTTGTAATGACCTAATTAACGTCAAATGTTAAATTCATATACTTATCATCTTATCTCCATAGATGGTACCGTTATGAAGATACATTTGTCTGTTATATAACAGGGTACTTTTAATGTATCTCGGTGGAAATTTCCATTACATCTTATTTTTGCACTCTAGGACTGAAGAGGTTATGATTATACATTTTCCGTTTTTCAGCCAATCAGTGCCTGAGTCTACTCATTTCCCAGCTGCAAAGTAACGTGACGTACAGTAACGAGACTCTGATCCCATACATTGTGAACCAAGTCTACCACACCAAGACCTTCAACAACCCTTACATCATCTCTCTACTCAGTCTCATCCAGAAGGTTCATATTTTATCTCCAGTATTTATCACCTACCTCTCTATAATGGAGGTAAAAAGGTTGTTTTTGCCCGGTAAAGTCAAGAATATATCGAACTAAGAGACATCCACCATAGGATGGTATTAAAGAACGCCAAATTGTCGTGTATCTAATTTGCATAATAATAATAATGGATGACATGTTTTATTGTGTATTAAGAATTACGGTTTTATGCACACTTTGATTGCAAAATCATTGTTATGACAATGCACATGTAGCAATATATAAGCTAATTCGCCTCCTAATTTTGGAGTGTAGTGATAAAATATATTTATGAACTTATATCAGAATCAGTTATATCGCGGTGCCTTATAGTGATGCTAGACTCTTGATATTTTGTATCAAAATATGTTATTTTCTGAACATTTTCTAAATGACATTACTACCTCTTTAAATGCCTCCCATATTAGTGGGCTTGATATCACACCAAAACAGTGCAAATTGCCATTGAAGGTTGAATATTATGGTTTGTTACGGTACCGTGTATTTATTTTGTGCCTTGTTTTCATTACCAGGTGATAGAGCAGAGTAATACTCAGTTACCCGTCAGTTTCTGTAGTCAGCTCTTGGGTCCTGGATCCTCGACACACGTCCTCAGGATGTACAACAACGACGAGGTAAAAGGAATATAAATGTACAGTGATACCTGTGTAGACTGACCATGCTTGGGACCAGATCATAATGATGGTTTTGACAGGGTTCTGGTTTAAGGTTCAAAATACTTTAAATTTAAGTATTGGGACCATGGATAATGCCGGAATTTTAGAGTTTGGTCAGTTTACCAGGCCTGTACAAATTTGGAATGCAGGTAACCCGAAAAAGGGTTACGCCAAAAAACTTTCAGGTAACCTTTTTCTGGTCGCGTAACCCCAAAACAGGTTGCGCAATTTTTTGGGGGTTAACCCATTTAGAAATCCATGTACTGTTTCACCATGCTCACTACGATACCCCGGAGACCCTGATGTTTTCCCTGCTTTTTTAATTGCTTCCCAGTTGATGCATATACTGCGGCGCAGTGATGTCAACCGCCCATCTTCGTCACTCTCATAGATAAAATAGATAAAAAGTTTTCACGGACACGGATTCAGTCTCCTCCTGTCCAACGATTCGATCGACCATTGTGTCGCTTCTAGATTCTGTCCAATCGCACGAGTCCACACATCACTGTTGGCGTCTCCCGTCCAATCAACAAGTGGCTAGTATCCTCTCGCTGAGACTTGATGCACCGGTTCACAGTTTGTCCTTATGATGCGAGCCAGCCCCCAGATTTTGACGATATCGGGAAAATTACGAATATTCGTAAGATTATATCAATTTTTATTCACGTGAACGGTCAAAGGGTTATGCAGGACAATCCGCGTAACCCCAATTTGCAATTTGTGCAGCCCAGTTGTCTGTATTCACAGGTTTCAATGTATTTCTCTCATCTTCCATCATACTCTGTCATGCAGCTTTCAATTTCAACCACTAATTGATGTCAGTAGAGAATCTTTGATAACTTTATAAACAATTAATGGATCGTTCCAGTTTTTATCGAGCAAGTTTATATGGTAAATTTCAAGACCATCTGTCAACGCAATAAAGTCCTTTGTAGCATTTGAACAGATAGGTACAACTGGCAAGAGGGAAAACTACATGTAGCCTAGAGTTATCTCCCTTTAACTGTGACTAAATGTTCTACAAACATACAGGTTTGAATTTGTTATATAAAATGAAAGATAAATAGTTCTATAGTGCAGCAAAGGCTGTATTCACTAATAAATTGTTGCATGTTGTAAATTCTGACATTTTTGCTCTGTATTGCAGGTTCTAACACATTTGATGTCAGTGTATCACAGTGTGATGGGGTTGAAAAGTGTGCCCCTGCTTGAGGAAGCCTACAGGTCAGTTATGTGAAATTAACTGTGATGATCATTTCTGTTCAGGTTTACGTAATTTCACTCACTGGCTTCAAGATCTCAGAGAGAAGTTTGCCGCCACCATGAATATATAATAAAATGTGTAAGAAACAGGCATACAATGGTGTTTATGCAGTATTACAGTACAATTGAACTGGTTGCTGATAGGCTGTTTATAACTATGCTATGCCCACACAATATTAGCCGGGAGGAATAGTGTGATTAGTTTTTGGAATTTTCCTGGTACTATTTTGCAGACTTGTGGTGGGTGATCTGCAGACTGCGTATAACTCTCTACTGGAGCATGCTGGGGACAGTTATCGATGTACAGCAGTCACCAATAATGCCTTCTCTGATATTGTCTATAACACCAAGGAAGCGGAGACTGTAATCATCTTCAATCTCAGCGCCCTCACAGAGATCGGCAATACCAAAAGTAACCTGATTGGTGTAAGTAAAAAAATGTGTGGAATCAGTCGTCCTGTGGTGTATCAGTCTTTAGTGTTTGCAAAATTTGCGAGACCTGTTGATCACTCTCCTAGATTTGTATTGCTAGAGTGATTACTGGATTGCGAGAGTGATTCACTCTTGTCGAAGTGATTCACTCAGATTGTCGATATTACCCTCCAATGCATTTTCATTTCTCAGAGAGGTATCAATAACTCTCTTGGCGGAAAAGTTAGGCGAGTGATGGAGAGGGATGGTGATCACTCTCCTTAAAAATAAGAGACTGAACCAAATGAGGGGAATGGGTCATTTATGTGGTGTATATATAAGAATTTGATGGAAATAGCAAATTTAGCCCCTCCTTTATAAATTTTATTTTAAATCTTTTATATATATACATTTCCTTCAGTTACTGAAGTTAAATATTCTCCAATTGCTACAACTGAGGTATCGTTGGAGATTAATATGTTCTGATAAAACTGTTGATTTCTGTTCTCTGCAAATGTGGTTAATCCTGTATTTTAAATGTTATTTATTCTACAACAGAGCTTATCTGGATAACAACATTCATTTTATTTATGAGGTAAAAATTTGTATTACAGATGTGGGCGTTGTCCCCGAGCATATTTGACCTATTCTGTGACCATCTGAAGCCTCTGCACAAGGCTTTGGCTGAGTGGTACCCTGCCGTACAGTATGCCACACTCTACGCGCTCTACTCTCATTGCACAAGGTCAGTTAGATTATCAACAGTGAACTGATTTTCAGCTCAGTCTGTAGTCCGAGTTTAAAATTATTCTAACCATTATCAGTTTTGCAGGACTGGGAGGTTTACAGAACTAATCATCGACTTCTGATTTTAAGTCTATCAGACAGTGAGATGTTTATGTCATCAGAAACACTCTCCCTCAGCCTTGTGATACTGTCCAACCAAAACGTTCAGTTGGAACACCCTTGCAACCAGTCCGAATTCAGTTTATATATTTGACACCTTTGATATTGTTGGGCAAAAATTTAATGTCAGACTCCCGAAAGATAATGGACAAACCACCTGCTGGAAGTTGTATTCATGGCTAATCCACGAACTCCAAGATCTATAGTGAATTAGCCATTCTTCCCGAAGTATATGTTCTGGTATGAGGATCAAAGTTAATATACAGTTCCAATATTCCGACTGAATTTTCTCAGTCTCGGATGGAAATCAGCAACATTTTGGATGAGCTACTTGTATGTTGAACGCAACTGTTTATATGTGTTATGGGCTCTCAGCATTCAATATATGGTAATCCCTCTAATAATTCAGTCCTATCAAAATTCAATCACCCCAAAATTTGGGGACAAAATACAATCAGTGGTTCTGATAAATTTGATCAACGTCTAAAATCATTGCAGTAATGGAGAAATAATGGATTATATTCATGATTTTGAATCATTTTGTTAACTTCCTGTTCTAATAGATTTGATCACCTCCAGATTTTATGATGGGAAGTTTCACTTGTTGTGATAGATTTTTTTGAGCGATTACCATAGAAGATGCCACACTGTACCTAAAAAGCACAACTATTCAAGCCTAAAATCTCGGACGGTCTTCATTTTAGACACGGGAACTTTCTCTCGAGTAGTACACTGTTGACACGAGATACAGCCTTGGAGGGGTCAGTGTTGGCTAACGTCAGCCCAGCGACTAGTTCTAACTTCACCACTGTTCTCAACATACTGGCTGATCTTCTGAGAGAAACCTACCATTCCTTCGATGCAAAGTGAGTAAAAAATAAGTAAGACAATCTGGGGCCCAGGTCTATCATGCCTTGATAGACTATGAAGAATTATATTTGGTTCAGTTATTTTTTCTTTTCTTCTAATTCAATGGGCTCCACCAGGTGGGCATGATATCATTATATTCTTTGTTATTTGCTTGTATTGTGCACCTAAAAATCTCAAAATCCCTAATCTATCAGGTTAAAGATAGACATTTAGTGATTGAAACCAGCTAAATGTTTACACAATATATAAGCAACAAGTTTGAATTATTGTGTTCTGCAAAGGAATGTTCTGACTCACTTATTGTAAGCCTCAATCTTACATGCCTGTGGCGGTAATTGTTGATGACTGTATATGTTGCGTAACCAACTGTGATGACCAGTGAAAATTCATTTTCTTACAATCGAAATTCAAAATACTACAGAAAAATAGCATAACATGCAGGCATGCCGAATAATGACTTTTAGTCACATGCCACAAAGGCAAATGAGTGGCTGGGATGGAATTTGGGAGACTCAGATGCACATACCCCATTATATGTAATGACTAGAGCCAGAGAGTATATGAAAGGAGGAGGCTTTTGCACTTGTGATGAGAACATTGAGGCAGCCACATTGTATGGTATGGTATTCTGCCATCTCACAGAAGTGTAGCATCACATGGTGAATGAAGGTTTATTTGTGAAGTTTACCATATTGCAAACATGTGTATGTCTGCCAAGTATTCAAATCACAGTGAAACCTGTGTAAACCGACCATGCTTGGGACCATATTATAGTCTGTTTTAACAGGGTTCTGCTTCACAAAGGTTCAAAATACCTTAAATTTAAATATTGGGATCAAGACAATGTCAGTATTTTAGAGGTTGATCTGATGACAGTTCATCTAGGAGTGGTGGGTCAATTTCTTTTCATAGACAGTCAGAGATAAATTGAATTCCATGGGCTCTGGGTGAAATTGAAGAGCCCTTCCCCTCGCTCTTCAAAGATGTATATCCTGAAAACTGTTTAAAAACATGTATCTATTCAAATTATATGTTTTCTTCAGGTGTTTGGCTTTAAAATGGACTTCAGAGACGATCCACACTCTACAAACCAGTCAGCATGTGTACCTGTCTAAAGAATTTTTACAAGTGGGCAATTCCCTGGTGTCTTTAGGTATGTCATTGTCGGATCATAATGAATTTGAAACCTACACTATAAAAGTTTCCATGCGAGCTTGCGTCCATGTCACTGGGTAGGAGTATGAAAGAAGCAGTATGAGCCATGCATGTGTCTCTACCACTGGGACCCTGTGGGCTCCTGGGGCTGACCTGGGATGTTGTTCAGGACACACCAGGTCATGGTAGGAATAGGCCTCATCTCCTCGAGACAGCCTGTCATAAGAGGTGACTAACTTGATCACCTGTGGGGTTCTCTGATGTGAAAAGGAATAGGACCCCACCTGCCAGGTTTCATGTGAAAAGGAATTGGGCCGAAACTTCATGATATGACTGAAATATAACTGAAAGCAATGTTAAATCATATTCACTCACTCGCTCACTCTGCCAGCTAGTATAAAAGGATCCTTGCGTGAGTGTGCATCCATACCACCAGGTACTAATATGAAAGGACTTGTGTGGGAGTGGGTGCATCCGTGCCACTGTCAGAGTACTAGTATGAAAGAATCTGTGAGTGAGTGTGTGCATCCATGCCACTGATTAGTGATATGCTCTAAGAAATGCTGCCGTGTTACTGTCAAGGGATTAGAAAGGTGTGGGGGTGACATCATCGCTATACAGGTAATGACCCAGTCTTTCAGAAAATTGGAAAAAGAAAAACTGTGTACATTTACCTGACCTAAAAATATAGTTGATATAATCCTAATAAATGTCCTTGTAATTATATTAAATATTAATAATATTTATATAATTAAATAATAGTATATTTATATTTAGCAAATCTTAAACAGTTTCTATAGAAACAATATGTATGGTAATCCCTCTAACAAATCAATCCCCTGTCAATATTCAATCACCCAAAATTGTGGGATGCAATTCAATCGATGATTCTAATAAATTTGATCACTCCTTAAAATCATTGAAATAATGAAGAAATATTGGGATTATATGCTTGATTTCAACCATTTTTGTGATGGCGGTTTCCGTCCGTCTGTCCGTCCCCCGTGTCCGGTCTATATCTGGAACAGTTTTCTATTTACAGTTCCAATTTTTGGTGAGTGGGTACCCTACGGAGAGACGATGTGTCGCGTACAAAAATGAAGGTCGCGGTCAGAGGTCAAAGGTCACTGGCCTGAAAAACAGGAAATCAGTGAAGTGTTCGTGTCCGGTCTATATCTCTGGATGTTTTCTATCCACAGTTGCAATTTTTTGTGAATGGATATATCAGGTGGAGACGATATGTCGCGTACCGAAATTCAGGTCGAGGTCAGAGGTCAAAGGTCACTGTTGCCTAAAAATCAGGAAATCATTGATCATTGATTGTTTTCCATCTACAGTTCTAATTTTTGGCGAGTGGATGCCCTAGGGGGAAACGATGTGTTGCATGCCAAATGTAGGTCGAGGTCAGAGGTCAAAGGTCAGTGTGAATGAAAAATCAGGAAATCATAAATTTCTAATTTTTGTGAGTGGATTCAATAGGGGGAAATGAAGTGTTGCATATCAAAATATAGGTCAAGGTCGAAGGTCAAAGGTCATTGTGACCCAAAAATCAGGAAGTTATTAAAAATAAGATTTTTTTGTGTCAGTAGATACATTAGGGGGACTCAATGTGTCACATTAAAATGTAGGTCAAGGTCAAATGTCAAGGTCACTGTGACCCCAAAATTGTGAAATTGTTAAAAATCTTGATTTTTTGTGTCCATTGAGAAATTACGGGGAGATGGTTTGTCATGTACCAAAATTTAGGTCAAGGTCACTGTGACTCCAGAATCAAGAAATCTTTGAAAAGTACTTTTTTTGTGTCAGTAGATACATTACGGGGACATGATGTGTCACGTACCAAAATGTAGGTCAAGGCCGAATATCAAGGTCACGGTGACCCCCAAAATCATGAAATTCATAAAAATCGTGATTTTTTTGTGTCCATTGATACATTGACGGAAGACGATGTGTCATGCACCAAAGTTTAGGTCAAGGTCAAAGGTCAAGGTCACCCCAAAATCAGGAAATCATCAAGTCACATTTTCATATGCCTGTCGAAGACGAGGTCATGTAATGCGATGTTGCATTCTTTCCATTCATCCATGCGATATCTCTAGTTTCAAGGTATGGAATGGTATCTTACTCGCATGGCGAAGAGGAGACATACATCGATTTGTCAAATGTCAAGGTCACAGTCCCCCAGAATTGAATCAAGTTTAGCTGACTATATTAGGTTGTTAGGTTGGAATATTCAGAGTTCTCTCCCCTACATGTATATGGCATTTGTCCTGTGGAGTTGTCTCCCATGTTTGAAACAGCTACATTTGGTTAAACTGTTGTGAAATAGAAACCATACATTTACTAGTTTAACGTGGAGAGGGGTCCTTTATGAATTTCATATCCGTTTATCAACTCAAGAAAACGGTTTACTCCATCACTTTCTTCTTCCTTCATGAAAAATTCTGTCGTCTGAAAAAATCCATTTGTAGGAAAAGTACTATTTTCTTGTGTTTGACTATTGTCGATTTCATTGTGGGATATGTGAGCTCTCGGTTCTTGCTCCAAGGTCACCTAGTTTCCAAGAGTTAAAGTCATTTTAGTTTATCATTCAATTTTAAATGTGATATGTTACATTCTCAGAAGCACAAAATTGTAGACCTTTTTCCGGATTGCTAGCTACCAATTGGAATCAAGGCGATTAAACAACCTTGAAATTTGGACCAATGTAATTCCAGATATACGGGCGTATATTGAAGCCCTTTGGGCTCTTGTTCAATTTCCTGTTCTGATAAATTTGATCATCCCCAGATTTTATGTTGACAAATTTCACTTCCTGTGATTGAATTATTGGAGGGATTACCGTAGTCGAATCAGGAATGCCTATGTCTGCCATTTGTGTTTCATTTGTTTCAGGTTATGACCATGAGTACCAGTTGTGTATGTCTACAGCCCAGTGCCTGCAAACTTTACTCAAGACAAACACTTTCCCAGAAAGCTTTCTTAACAGGTAATGTTAATCTCCTTTTTCTTACGGAAGGTATTTCATGTGCTTTTCACTTGTTCTTCATGGCATATTATAAACAGCATCATCTGGAACATCATGGTCCAGCTTACACCTACCATGGTCAACTTGTCATTCGCACATGCTAATGATGGATGGTCTATACAAAAATCATTACATATCCACGAAACGAGTTGACCTTCATTCAAACCGCCAAATATGGTATGGCCTTGTGAGGAAGATACTGAGATGTCGAGTGATGCACACTGGCAATCTGACTTCAGTACCGAACTCCTGTCACCTCTGCTTTGAACAGAACAAAGTGAACCATTTGAATGGCTCAACATCACAAATGGAGTAGTACATTCAGCAAAGCCGTTTACTAGGGCTCCCAACGGTAGACAATAGTAGAAGAGAAAGGCGGAGTGAAAGACCTGATAGCACGGGTGTATATATAGTATAACCCTATATCGATTGATACTAATATTTGTATATTTGCTTCAACAGGTGTATGGAGATGTGTATGGTAAAGATCTGTGACAACAACGCTGACATACGCCAGATGTTTGCCGACCTCCTCAAACGTGTACCCATCAATATAACAACCAGGTTAGTTCAGTAAGACAATCCTCTGAAGTGTACACCTCTGTATTTGTACTAGCTGTATTTGTTTATAGTTTATCATCCTCCATAATGCAGGTCTGTGTACTCCATAATAAATATATACTCAGGCAGCAGTTTCTGCAGTCTGATATATGAACTATCATGTGACTGTCTGTGTTTCAGGTTGAATGGCCTGTTGAAGACTGACGACGATGCAAAGACGGATCAGAAGTCTGTGGACTACCGAGACATAAAAGCAACGTGGTTAGCCCGCAGGAGTCATATCAACCGTGTACCCATGGGCACCTTCCACACCCACAACTTTAGAAATGTCATGGCTTATATACTGGACAATAAAGGACCCAGGTAAATGTGAAATCTGGTTCATATATTGGAAGGCAGTTCATGAGTATACAGTCTGAAGTGCTTTGCTGGTGATCGCTGGCCTCGCACCGCTGAACCGGCACAGGTTCGAGCCCCGCTGGTGATTGCTGGCCTCGCACCGCTGAACCGGCACAGGTTCGAGCCCCGCTGGTGATTGCTGGCCTCGCACCGCTGAACCGGCACAGGTTCGAGCCCCGCTGGTGATTGCTGGCCTCGCACCGCTGAACCGGCACAGGTTCGAGCCCCGCTGGTGATCGCTGGCCTCGCACCGCTGAACCGGCACAGGTTCGAGCCCCGCTGGTGCATGTGTGAAAGTTTGCCAGTTACTTGCATACGGGCGGTCATTCTCTCCAAACACTCTGGCTTCCTCCACCATTCAAACTGACTGTCAACATATAAGTGAAATAATCTTGAGTGTGACATTAAACCAACTCCCCTCCCCCAATCTATTTGTGACTTGCAATAAAATACTGTTAGGACTGGAAGAATTTACATGTGTTGTGCTTTGATAGAAAGCTGTGACTATAGGAGGTAAAGCTGGAAACATAAACTGATCCAAAAATTTGTGTGGACTTGCATGAAATCTGTTTTGGGCTGTTCAAATCACTTTCGTCCATGGTCCGTCCGTCCGTAAACAATTCTTGTTATCGCGATTTCTCAGGAACTACTACTGGATGTTTCTCAAATTTGGTACACAGGTTCCCCTTGGGGTCTAGTTGTGCAAGATACCTTTTCTGGTCCGACTCGAAAATCCAATATGGCCACAAAGCGGCCATCTTGGATTTCCCCATGAAACTTTGTTATCGCGATTTCTCAGGAACTACTGCATGGCTCTTTCTCAAATTTGGTACACAGGTTCCCCTTGAGGTCTAGTTGTGCAAGATATCTTTTCTGGTCCGATTCAATAATCCAATATGGCCACCAGGCAGCCATCTTGGATTACCCCATGAAACTTTGTTATCATGATTTCTCGGGAAGTACTGCATGGATCTTTCTCAAATTTGGTACACAGGTTCCCCTTGCGGTCTAGTTGTGCAAGGCACCTTTTTCGGTTCGAGTCAAAAATCCAATCTGGCCACCAGGTGGCCATCTTAGATTTCCCCATGAAACTTTATCGTGATTTCTCAGGAACTACTGCATGGATCTTTCTCAGATTTGGTACACAGGTTCCCCTTGTGGTCCAGTTGTGCAAGATGTCTTTTCTGGTCCGATTCGAAAATCCAATATGGCCGCCAGGCAGCCATCTTGGATTTCCCCTTGAAACTTTGTTATCGTGATTTCTCGGGAAAAACTGTGTAGATCTTTCTCAAATTTGGTACACAGGATCCCCTTAGGGTCTAGTTGTGCGAGATACCTTTTTCGGTCCGATTTGAAAATCCAATATTGCCACCAGGCGGCCATCTTTGATTTCCCCATGAAACTTTAACGTGATTTCTCAGGAAGTACTTCATGGATCTTTCTCAAATTTGATACACAGATTCCCCTTGTGGTCCAGTTGTGCAAGATACCTTTTTTGGTCCGATTCGAAAATCCAATATGGTCATCAGGCGGCCATTTTGAATTTCCCCATGAAATTTTGTTATCGTGAATTCTTAGGAACTACTACATGGATCTTTCTCAAATTTTGGTACACAGGTTCCCATTGTGGTCTAGTTATGCAAGATAGCTTTTCTGGTCCGATTCCGAAATCCTGGATTTCCTCCATGAAACTTTGTTATCGTGATTTCTCAGGAAGTACTGCATGGATCTTTCTCAAATTTGGTACACAGGTTCCCCTTGGGGTCTAGTTGTGCAAGATACCTTTTTCGGTTCGGTTTGAAAGTCCAATATGGCCACCTGGTGGCCATCTTGAATTTCCCATGAATCTTTATCGTGATTTCTCAGGAAGTACTGCATGGATCTTTCTCAAATTTGGTACACAGGTCCCACATGGGGCCTAGTTGTGCAAGATACCTTTTTGAGTCCAATTCGAAAATCCAAGTTATGCTTCAAATTAATATGATATTCCGGAGTTGTGACGTTGCATCACACGAGTCGACGAATCAAATGGTGGGGCATATTCTATATATTTACTATAGAGAATATCCATACCTTCACTTTCTATATCAAAGAGTTCAAATGATTCCGAATTAAAATGTATTTCTCCAAATTTTAAATCAGTTTACTTTACTCCATGCCATTGCAAGTGAACTGCCCTATTGTTTCGTCTGCCAACAGGCCGGCTACACAAAGAGATGTCACTCATGTGACACAACGTCACAACTGTAGATTACTGTGTGTTTTGATCCAAGGGAGATTCAGACACTTTCAAAGTTTCAACATTACTGCATGGACCGGACCCCTCCACTAGTATTAAGTTTGTACCATCTTACTGTTTTCGAGCATGGTATCTTAAGAGATATCTCAAACTAGCCCAGTTAACAGAACAGAATTAGCATTCGTTTCTACTTATAAAATCTTAAGTATGTTTCATAGCTCATGCCAAAATGTTAAAGAGATTTGTGTTCGCTTCCAGTACCCAATGATGACAAGTGCAAAAAAAAAAAAATACTACAAAACAAAGACGAAGGATCCTCTGGACATTCACTTTCAGACTAACTTTGCTCATTTCACTTGTACTATAACAAACGACATCAAGTACAGTTTCTAGACATCTTGAAACTCCTGAAACGTAGAAAGATAATATCTTGATGTTTTCCAGTGTCCCTTTTTCGATCTTTTTCACTCAAATTCGAAATTCTGCAAACAAAATTACAAATCAATCGTTTGTTCTCAGTAATAATGGACAAAAAAGGTCCTCTTGTCATTAGCTTACAATTATCGGACAATGGTGGGCGCCAAGGTCCTTCAGGATCTCTCGTATATTATTATTTTTGCATACAAAGTTCATGCTTGGTTTATTTTTGTGTTTTACATGCTGATCTTTCAGTAATTTCGGAACAAGTGACTGGATCGAAAGACTGTATTTCACCTCGCAAAGACCAGATAAAGTGGGAGATGGGAAAGATGACTCCATTAAACTTTCAGATATGGTAAGTTGGACTAACGCTATTGGCTCTCCAAACATCGCAATCTCGTCAGACTCTCACTGGACAGGCTACCGTATGGGGGTACCTGATATCCGACCTTGAACTCTAAGAGGTGGCACTCATTATTACCTGTCATCAATAGATCATCACAAGAGAAAGTCATAAGGTGTGCCATATCTGATATCTAATCAGGTTACGGTGATCCCGCTCTCTACAATGGAGGTAGAAAAAGGTTGTTTCTTAACCCAATGCTCCAAAACTTCAGGCACATTAATCTATCTATTGTTCCTTATCCTAAAATTAATTTGCCTTTTCAAGAACCAGTTAATGTTGTTTCAGTAGCATGAGAAATATTTGGCCTGTTATTATGCCAATTAGATAGATGACAATTTATGTTTTTACTACCATTTGATGGGGATATATAGATCTGTGTTTGCCTCAAGAGGATTTTGCCAAATTCATTAAGTGAACTGATTTATTGAGCAAAAAAGACCTTTTTCACCTCCATTTTAGAGAGCAGGATCTCCCTAACCTGCTAATGTAGCTTCAGGCCTTGCTCTGAGAGGCGAGCAGATGCTCATGCTCTGACACATATTTCTCACATAAGTTATATTTGAGGCGAGCAGCCTGTTGCTTGCTTAAGTTATTGCTTAATTAAAGGTCCTACCAAATACCCCCTATACACTTTGCATGAAAACATACAGAGAAACTTTGTGAACAACAAGTTCATGTTTTTCCTACAAAAAAATGATGTATAAAAGTGTTTATTGTTTAATTGCTGTCTCCAGACAGACTATTGTTCTCATTGCCCATACATGAATGAAGGACTCGAGTCCTGAGGTTATTAAACAGACATTTTGTTGACTCATTTCGTGTCTCTTACCACAGGTTGAAGGTAACGACGGTTTACTGTGGTTCTGGGCGACCTGGGAGGCGGCTCAATTCTGTGTGCTCGCCAGACTGCGTACTCCACTGGGTAAACCCCAGGACACGTTCATGTCCATCGAGGCCGTCCTGAAGAAGTATGCAGCTCAAGTGAAAAAGTATGCTGAGATAGCAGACAATGTTAACGGTACCAACAACAAGTCAGGTAAGTACTGAATAACTTAATCATGTGTATAAACAGGTCTGATCTCTAGTATACTGAGCATTGGGTTTAATGCTGATGATTTTCACTTGGTTAAGGAAAGCTGAAGAAAAGTTAGACTCACAGGCACTACCTGATCCATTCTTTTAGTGCCATGCCAACCCTTTCGTTTTTTTCAAAATCAATGTTTCAGCAGTTTTTTCAAATCAAATTTTTTTAAGAGTGTGCCAAAGGCAGGGTTCGTACACTACTTTCAAAAACTTGAAAAGCCTTGAAAATGACAATTTAGAATTCACTTGAAATGCCTTGAAATGCCTTAAAAAATAGAAAATTTTACTGAAGACCTTGAAAATGGGAATTCTTGCTTATTGTTGTCAATTCAGTTGTCAACTAGTAGCTCAAAGTTGTATTGTCCTGTCATAGTGATCATATATTCTTCAATCTTCAAAAAAGAATTGCCAAGTCTGTTGGCAAGTATGAATAATAATATGTCGACCGGACATTCAACTCATGTTTAAGAAAAAAAAATCAGGAAATTTAGCTTCAGTGACACTGGAAGTACATTGTAATATGTCTTGAAAATAGGAACTGTTACCTTGAAAAGACCATAGAGAAGGGCCTTCAAAATTGGAAGCTTCAATGTGTATAAACCCCTGCAAGAAAGTGTCCATAGAGCTATGGATTAAGTGTATTCAGCCTAACCCAGCCTTTATTTATTGTTCAATATATACGTATCTCCCCTCACCTACCTATTTATTGTTCAGGTGAGAAGGAGGAAGTGTACCAATGTCACCATCGTGTCACCTTACTACTACAGTTCCTAGAACAGCTGGAGAGATTACTCTATAATGCATATGAAGGTTGTGCTGCTGCCATGCCTGCCTCTCCAAAGGTGAGCTTTATCGCGTATGTTCACCAAGTAATAAGAGTTCTCACGAATGCTTGAAAAATGATATTTGTGGGGGATCAAATTTGAACAACCTTATAAAATTGTTGAGATAACATGCATGAATTAAATTGAAGGACAGCATGATAGTACTTGCCATATATCAGAATCAGCAGTATATTTAGCCCCCTTCAAGTGAGGCTACACCAATTTCCAAATCGTAAATGTACTTGAAATTCCAGATTTTTGTCTGTTGGTCCTAGAAAGTCCTTGAATTTCAGCCTTGATAAAAAAAAATCTCTTATCTGTTGTTGGTTACATTATTGTATGCTCTCTTTGAGCATTCGAGTATTCAGAATGCAAGAAATCTCTGTATATGTAATGCTTGGAAGGTGCTTGAAAGTTTGTGAAAAAAAAATTTGATTTAGGTCCTTGGAAGTCCTGGGAAGATATTTCAAGAAAGGTGGGAACCCTGTAATAACCTGTATGAAGGGCTTGATTACACCTGTATTAAAGCAGATTTTGAAGCTCGCCTACAAAACATGACTTCAAGTTATATATCTCACATTTCAAATTTGGCTCTAGTGAGAAGACTCACTTTAGCAGAGCAAGCGGGAGTGAGAATATAAGCATGTCTATTTGCAGAATGGAAGCAATATCCTCAAAACAAAAAACAACAAAAATCATCAGAGCAATTTCCAGTCAATGTCAGGCAAAAACTGTCAGTTTGTCAGGCGCAAAATACCTGGTGCCCACAAAGGACCTAGTGCCATACAAATTGTGATATACATGTAGTAAATGCCCATCCATGCCACATATAGCTATTTTGGTACAGGCATATTTTCGGGTAATATTTTCAGGCTTGATTATTTATCATACAAAATTTTATTGCAGGCTGTCAGAACTTTCTTCCGTACAAACCGTGGGACCTGTCAGGAATGGCTGTCGAGAATCAGAACAGGCACGATCATCGTGGCCTTACATGCTGGCAAATATTCCATGGTGGTGAGACAGGCCTTTGAACTTCTGAAGGAAATGAAAGAAACAGGAAACACACAGGTAATATAAGGAAACTGTTATCTACCCATTTCCGTTCAAAGATTCATGTTCAGCAATTTCAGCTAGATGGAATTAAGCTACTCTCTAATTCTATCTCCCCTCATCAAAATCCAGTATCACACAAGGATAACATAGGCTGTTTTTCAATGCCTAACCCTAGAAGCTCTAAAATAAAGTTTCATGTATGTATATAAGCCATTGTGAATGATGCAGGGTTTTGGATGTTCGACACATGGAACTCCTTTCTGGGGATCACAGTCGATTTAAATTTTGAAAAAGCAGTTACTTCCCCTGTACTAACAAAGGTGGTTTGAAAGAATTGAAACGCAAGGAACATTTTGACAACTCTATAAACTCGGGTCTGTGACATTTTCGAACCCAGAGACTTCAGATTCTGAGAAGAGTATGAACTCTCGGTTTTCGGGTGAAACTCGAGTCACCCTAGTCGATTGACCCAAACAGGGCCGAAATGGAGTGGTTGGTAATACAAAACTAACTGGACAAAGATCACATGGCACAATATTACATTAGATCGTGAGACATATCATATGCTCTAAATTCTTGATTCATTCTGTGTATGTTAATCCCTGTAATAATTCAGTCCCCTCCTACTACACTTCAATCATCACAATTGTGGGGACACAATTCTATCTGTGGTTCAAAAACTTTACGAGTTCAAAAAGACTGTAGGCTGTACTCGTAGAATCAGCCAAACACAATAAACTCACAAACAGTTACTGCAAAAAGAGCCAGTATTTTCTTCAAATTGAGTATTTCTTCAAATTTACCACCACTCTCAGTTATTTTGTATTCTTTCATCCCTTAATATAATAGGCTTGTGTGTTTTTTCGTCAAAACCGAAAACAGTTAATGGTCAAATTCGGAGATCTGAATTGAGTTTTCAAAGCTTTTGGTGGTAGAAAGGGACTTGTATGTCACCCCTAGATTTTACGATTTTCCTTTGATTGAATTATTAGAGGGATTACCCAAAATTGCGACTGTTTTATTTTTGAAGGGTGGAGAGTTTGAACAGATTCTGATATACCTGGTTCAGGCCCTGGGTAATCTTCAGTGTCCAGACTCTATCCAGGGTCTGTACACCTGGTGTAAGGATATCATCGGCAGAAAACTACCCTGGATCAAAGCTGCTGTAGAAAAGGCTGATGGAAGGTATGAATTGGAGTTCCCTGCCATACTACTGTGAAATCTGTGTATACCAACACCTGGGTAAACTAACCAGTGTCTAAATACCAACATTATCTTGGGTCCCAATACTGAAATTTAAGGGTTTTTGGACCTTGATAAACCAGAACCCTGTCAAAACCGATACTTTAATCTAATCCCAAGCATGGTCTGCTTACACAGGTTTCACTGTGTAATTTGCCAGATGTTGAGAAATTCAGAAGCTTACATATTTTTAGGGCATTCTTGTACATTACTGTATCTTTGAAAAGAAATTCTGATTCCTGGAGATAATGTACAAATTACACTTGTCTTATTTGTTCATTAAAAATGCTTAACATTCATATGCGATAATGAGAGAAACATTGGATTACATTCAAATCCATCAGTATAAGATGTATAAAACAGTTTACAAAAAACTGTTTCTCACATTTCCTGTGACTCCTTCGTAACTTCTTGGCAGTGATGTGTCCTCCAGATTGAGAATTGTGTTATAGTAAGAATGCTCCACATATTATGATTAAATTAAAGTAGCATTTGGGTTTGGTTTCCTCTATAATCCATGTTAGTTCTTAGACAATACTATCTTGCCTCAATAGATAGATAGATAGATAAACTTTATCTACTGAGGGTAAAACATGGTTAGCATGGCTAATCTTCCCCATGGCCCTCTGGGTACATTGTTAAGAATCCATCTGTAATATAAAATATAGTTGAAATGTACATATAGGTAACAGATAAAACTATAAATATACATAAAACTATTCATAAAACAAACATTTCAATGATACTGCATATACGTATGACCATTGACTATAGCTAGGTCTACATATTGTTTAAGAAATGGTCAAATGCGGCTTTCTTAAAAGAACCTAGAGAATTACACACTCTCACATGTTCTGGGAGACTATTCCATGTAATGGCGCCACTATGCGAAAAAGACTGTTTTTTATATCGCCTTACGAAGTAAAGGGGAGATATTGTGAGGGGGGAAAGAGGATGTCATCGTCGGTGTCGGTGTCCCCTGCCTGGAAATGATAAGGTTTTTGGTTTAGCAAATTAAAAAAAAAATTAGAAAAAACATTTAAAAAATAAAAAAAATATGGGTGGTGGGTATGCCACCTGGGGGTACTACCCCTGGGGTGCTCCAATGTTAAAATCCCTATGATAGAGTTTTGCGTTTAGCTGAAGTGCACATGTACATCTGTACTTAGAAAGTTTGTTGCAGTTCTCAGCTGTCATTGGATGATTATGAAACTTGGTACACATGTTTCTTATGATTAGAGGATGTACCTGTGCTATTTTTGAGAAGAAATATTAATTTTTCTCCAAATTATGGCAAATGAATGAGTTTTCTGTTTAGGTAAATTGTACATGTAGGCCTCTATATGTATACATGTACATGTACATGGTGAGTTTGCTGCAGTTGTCAGCTCTCATTGGATGATTACGAAACTTGGTACACATGTTTCTTATGATTAGAGGATGTACCTATGCTATTTTTGAGAAGAAATATTAATTTTTCTCCAAATTATGGCAAATGAATGAGTTTTCTGTTTAGGTAAATTGTACATGTAGGCCTCTATATGTATACATGTACATGTACATGGTAAGTTTGCTGCAGTTGTCAGCTCTCATTGGATGATTACAAAACTTGGTACACATGTTTCTTATGATTAGAGAATGTACCTGTGCTATTTTTGAGATGAAATATTAATATTTCTCCAAATTATGGCAAATGATGGAGTTTTGCGTTTAGCCGAGTGCACATGTACATCTGTACACCACAGTTTGCTACAGTTGTCAGCTGCCATTAAATGATTATGAAACTTGGTACACATGTTTCTTATGATTAGAAGATGTACCTGTGCTATTTAGGAGATGAAATATAATTTTTGTTCATATTTTGAGGGTTTTGTCTAAGTAATCTGCCAATAATAATGTACATGTATATAGATGTACACCTGTACATGGAAAGTTTTCTGAAGCTGTCAGCTTTCATTGGATGAGTTTGACACTTGCTACCCAAGTTCAATGTGATTCAATGATGTGCATGTGCTATTTAAGAAATATGACATTAAATATGAATTCTTGTCCTAATTATTGCATTTTAGACTTTGTACTTTTCCATTGATAAGGTTTTTGTTGGGCAAAAATTTACATGTAGATCTGTACATGGAAAGTTTTTTGAACCTTTCGTGGGATGATTATAAAACTTGGTGGACATGTTTCATGTTTTCCTAGGTCACAGCTCTCGCGCAGTAATCCCACACAGGACTGACCCATCCAGCTGTATTCCCAAATGGCATTGGCCTATCCAGCAGTAATGCCACACGGGACTGATCTATCCAGCAGTAATCCCATACGGAACTGGTCTATCCAGCAGTAATCTCACACAGGATTGACCTATCCAGCAGTAATCCCAAATGGCACTGGCCTATCCAGCAGTAATGCCACATGGGACTGACCTATCCAGCAGTAATCCCAGACCAGACTGGCCTATCCAGCAGTAATTCCACACAGGACTGGCCTATGCAGCAGTAATCTCACATGGGACTGACCTATCCAGAAGTAATATGACACTGGACTGCAATATGCAGCAGTAATCACACATGGCACTGACCTATCCAGCCATAATTCTACATGGGACTGACCTATCCCGCTGTAATCCCACACAGGTTTAGCCTATCCAGCAGTAATCTCACATGGGACTGGCCTCCCCAGCCATAATCCCACACAGGATTGCCGTATGCAGCAGTAACCCCACACTGGACTGCCTATGCAGCAGTAATCCCACACGGGACTGTCCTATCCAGCATTAATCCCATACGAGACTCATCTATCCAGCAGTAATCCAAGACAGGACTGGCCTATCCAGCAGTAATCCCACTTGGGACTGGACTATCCAGCAGTAATCCCACAGGGCACTGGTCTATCCATCAGTAATAACACACAGGACTGGTCCACCCAGCAGTAATCCTACACAGGACTGGCCTATCCAGCAGTAATCTCACATGGGACTGACCTATCCAGCAGTAATCTCACACTGGACTGCTCTATGCACCAGTAATCCGACGGCACTGACCTATCCATTCTACATGGGATTAACTTATATGCCAGTAATCCCACATGGGGCTGATGTTATTGTCTGTCCCAGATAATCTATTCCAGACATTATTGTCTGTACCACATCAGGGTACGAATTATAAAATGTTAAGGGCAGCCATTTCAAGGCCACTTTGGCCTTGCTGGCATCTAGGTAATTAGATGCCAGCAAGGCCAAAGTGGCCTTGAAATGGCTGCCCTTAACATTTTATAATTCGTACCCTGCCACATCACTTATTCCAGACCTTATTGTTTGCTCTACATGTATGCTTTCAATACTGCTGCACCTTCGGCGGATGACCCCGCAAGGCGAGATGTTGGAGTTCTCAGAACGCTCGTTAAGACTCAACCTGTGTCTTGGTACATACAATATTCGATTTGCAGAGCTCCTTGTCCTTCGCGTGTGAACTTGGTCTACATATTTAAACAGTTCAATTAAGTATTGAGGGGTCAGGTTGTTCAGTGTCTTATATACCATAACTGCTGTTCGATATTTAACCTTAGTGGGTGCAGTCAGACATTTAGAATCATGAAGATGTGTTTGCTTACTCTCCCTAAAGGAGAGATCGTATATTTGTCGAATCGCACGCTTTTGAAGTTTGTGTATAGGAGACAAATCACAACCGTTCGCCCAAACTGTACTGCAGTAATTAATATATGGCAGTACGAAATTATTATAAAAAGTGATACGTACTGTACGGGGAAGATAACTTTTTATCCATCGCAGTAGAGCGACATTTCTACTGACTTTACTGTGTACATAACTAACATGTTCTTTCCAGGGTAAATTCTTATCAGTAATTACACATAACACTTTTGCACTGGACACATTCTCTAAGTTTTCCCCATTAAAGTCCAGACTTAATTCAGTATTTGTCATTTGTACTCTTTCCTGGTGTGTTGTTATCAACATAGCTTTTGTTTTTGGACCATTAAGAGCCATCTTATTTTGAACACACCAACTATTTACATTGTCCAGGTCGTTTTGAAGTTTACGCTCCACTTCCGGCAACGTTTTGCCGGATGTACTAATGGTGGAGTCATCCGCATACATATCAATGTCACCGTTTTCTACAACCAATGGCAAATCGTTCATATATATAAGGAAAAACAGCGGGCCGAGAATGGAGCCTTGAGGAACCCCTGATTTAACTAACAGTGGATCAGACTTTGTGCCCTTAAACAGAACACTGCTTGCGATCACTAAGATAGTCAGTAAACAATTTCATCGCATTTTCCCCACACTGGTAAACAGAAAGTTTCTAGCAGTGACAGGTGCTTTGACTTGTGGGTCACCGCATGAGCTATGGTTCATTCCCCTGGCCTCTCACCTATCTCTTTAACCTGGGGCATTTTTTTTTAACTATTGATAACTGGTGTAAATATGATAAATATGGAGCAAATTTCCATGCTATCCTAATAAAGGATCAATAAGCTTACATTTATGATAATTATGGCAACTTCAGGTCACAAATAATTCAGTTATCATCCTTTTAAAATATTCCCTTGGTTAAGGAGATAGCAAGAAACCTGATTAACGAATCAGAACTCATGCGGTCAGCGTCGGGGCAAGATAGTTTTGTCTAAAGATTAACTTGAATTATAGTGTTAACCCCGGATTTATGTATTCATAATGCCATGGATCTTCCATTGTAAAGGTATGAGCTAGCAGGTCAGGATTACAAGGCTGTCCTGAAGACTTTACTGGGTCTGGACAACCACATGGAGGATAAAGAGAACAGGGCAGGGGACAGTGGCAGACTTACCCCAAACGACGGTCCCCTAAACAGTCGCGACGATGGTCTGCAGAAGAAGCTAATCACGACCAAACAGCAGGAGAGTGAGCAGGCTGTGGCTGGCTTCATTGTCAACGAGGTTAGAGCAATATGTACAGGGCTTTTGATTAACCTAATTTGGAGATAACCTCTATTTGGCGTGGCAAAATGTTGATCGGCAGGGACACTCGGCCAAATTAGTGAAAACCCGAATTCTGGCAAAATAGGTAGGCTTGGACTCAAATATGATGCGCCCTCCAGCTTAGGGCAGCATGGTTTGTACCATAGCATGTTTGTCTCGCACAGAAGGTAAATTAAAGTGCCAAACAAATTAAGTTCTCTGACGATCCATTGTGATCACTGGTCATTGTCTGTAGAGCCTAATTTTCAAAATTCAATTTTTTTTGTAGTTTTGGTTAGGTTTTTGTTAGGGTTAGGGTTTTGCTAGGGTATGTTTGTTTGGATCATCGTCGCTGTGTGACCAATAAGGTTAGGTTCGACGTTACACTTCAAACAACCAACCAATCAACTCAAATATGACGCTTAATTGATGAGGATTCTCCATGAGCATAACTGAACTTTGATTGTTAATGCAAGAAAAATATTTAAAGAAAAAACAATTGAATTTTTTATTTATTTTTTTAAAGATCTCTAATTTGGGCACACCCTAATTTGGGCGCAATGTTTAACATTCTATCAACTGGGTAATCTAAAGCCCTGATGTGGTACCGTAAAGCTGTAGTGTGCCAAGTGGCATTGATTTGTTGTCAGTGCAGCATGTCCTCGGGGTTCGCACAAGGCCTGGAAATGCATTTTTCCAGCTCTTGAAATACCTTGAAAATCAATGTTTTGCCCAAAGGGCTTGGAAAAGCGTGGAAATTAGCTAGAGACCAAGATCTGTCTGACAGATTTGTAATTGAAGAAGTAATATCTTGATCAAATCAATTGTTAAACAAGCATTGTTGTTTTTTATTTGAAATAGTGTTCTCGCAATAATATCGCTTTCAACTGTTAGTTTGATTTCGGTTTACCACTTTCACTGTTTGCTCATATAATAATGTTCTGTGGTACGATAGACAATTCACAAGTACATGTAACTAATCTGTTACCCTTCAATAACTCCAGGTGACAGACTCGTACCTCAATCTGAACGACTGGTCCTCTGTGATGGAATGGCAGCAGACTCTGACAGACTATAGGTCTGATCATAATGGTAATGCTCTACAGAAGGTCTTCAGTGGATGTGTGGACATGAACTATATCAAGTAAGTCTTCAACTCCCATTTAAATGCCTTTAATTGCAATCGAATCTAATGAGAAAAAAAGCTGAATCCCAATGTTATTTTACATACTGGAGGCAATGCAGTTAGTAAAGTGAAGATTGTTTTTATTTGGAGAAATCAATGACGACTTCAATATTAATGAAGTCTCCCAGTTTTACAAAGATGGTGGGTTTCCATGATTACTGAGATATATCACAGCTGTTATTGTCAGTGCAGCATTGTTTAAGTTCCACAGGCAGTGCTGTTTTAATGTACCTATTTAGAAAGCCAATGGTTGTCTTTTTCCCACAGACCAATGAAAATACTGGGGTTTTTTTTTGAAAATTTGAATTGACCAATCATGTGGAAGATATACAGTCTGATGATCTGGAGTTTCAATAAAATCCATCCAAAAATTCATATATGATACATATACAGTGAAAGCTGTGACTACCGAAACCTGACTAAACCGCCCAACCTCTGAATATCGACATTATCCATGGCCCCCATACTTAAATTTAAAGTATTCTGATGAACCTGTACCCTGTCAAAACTGACACTACAATCTGGTCTCAAGCATGGTCAGTATACACAGCTTTCAATATATATCCATTTTCTCCACTTAAGGGCCTTGTCAAGTTTTGATGAGGGACTCTACCCTAAGGTGAGGGAGTACCTAGAGCTGGTACCAGGAGCATCACTGACTGACCTGAGTAAAGACTCCCTACACACGGGTATACTGTGGGATGCTAAACACACCGCGAGACAGGCTCAGAAACAGGTCATACGGGCAGCTATCCTCCTACAGGAACTCAAACCTAATGGCCCAAGGTAGGTCTCTATCCCCAGAGAATTGTCAAGCTAATCTTGTAGTGGTGCTATACCCATTGGCTCAGAGAGGTGCTCTGAAAATGAAGAACAATACAATCTATGACGCTATGTTTAAAGGAGAAGACGAGGACAGACAATTGTCACCTCAACCATTACTCTAGTTTGAGAAATTCAGTGATGAATGGAAAACTTGTTTTCGTGATGAAGCATCCAAGCTAAATGTATTGATCCAATCTGACGTATGCTGTGAGCGTTTTGATCAAGTTCTGCTACTCTGGAAAAATTGCTATCCAACGTTCTGTTTTTGTGACAGTTGATATTGTAATACATTTGACCATTATCTACATTTAAACATTTAATTCTTCACTAAAATGGGAAATACATGTATTATTAACACTTTTATCCCCCAGTTTTTTATCCCCCAGTTTGCATATTTCAGTTCTATCCCACACTTTCTTTCTACAGAGGGGAGATAACTCGATGTTTGGAGCAGAGTGAGCTGCTCACCCAGAGTTTAGTGAGGGTAGATGCCCTAGAGTGGCCTGTTCATAACATGCCACAGGTTGTCATGGAGCTTTGTGCAGCCTCTGTACTCCGTAGACAGGTTGAGGACAAGAGGAATAAGGTAAACATACAGGGAAAACTTACTATTACACATGGTGACCTCTTCATGTATTAAATAGTGACGTCATTGCACATATCACTCAACTTTTTCAAACACTGTTCATATCAGGAAAAAGATGACTATGTTAATTCCTGTAATAATATAATTCCCCTATCAAAATTCAATCACCCCCAATTCTGTGGACAAAATTTGATTGGCTGTTCTAATAAATTTGATCGCCCTCTAAAATCATTGAAATAACAGAGAAATAATGGATTATATGCATGCTTTTGAACCATTTTGTCCCCTTTCTGTTTCTGTTTCTAATAAATTGGGTCACTCCCAGATTTTATGGTGAGAAATTTCACTTCCTGTGATTGAATTATTGGAGGGATTATTACCATAGTATCTGCATGAAATGTCACCAGTTACAAAAATAAGAAGTTGTCATCAATAATTTATTACTTTTCATGTGTATTGATCAACTTCTAAATGCCACTCAAACAAGCTCAATGTAGTGAATGATTGGCCAGGACATGACACATATGAAGATTTCACATGTCAGGGGTATTATATCAGCTCCAGGACATGTATAATTCAGTATTCTTGAAATTGGACGTAGTATTTTTCTCTTCAGAATAACTCGCTCAGATTCCTGAGATTTACAAAGATAAAGTAAACCTGGTTACGAGATTCGCCTTTTCGATGACCTTTACAAATTTTACATAAAACCTTGAGCTTACAGTATTTCCTCTAATAATTCAATCCCGCTATCAAAATTCGATCACTCCCATTCAATCTGCTGTTCTGATCAATTTGATCACCCTCTTGAATCATTGAAAAAATGAAGGTAAAATTGATTATCTGCATGATTTTGGACCATTTTATCAACTTCCTGCACTAATCAAATTGCCCCGTGGGGCTTTCGGGGATTGACCTGGGATGTCGTTGTGCACACCGCAGGTCATGGTAAGAATGAGCCTCAGCTCCTCAGAGAGCTTGTCTTAAGAGGTGACTAACTGAGGCACCTGTGGGGTTGCCGGGTGTGAAAAGGAATAGGACCCCACCCGTGTGGTCCCCGGGTGTGAAAAGGAATAGCACCCAACGTTGTGATATGACTGAAAAATAGTTGAAAGCAACGTTAAATCATATTCACTCACTCACTCTAATCAAGTTGATCACCCCTTGAAGGGTTTACCGTACTTTGTGTACTTTCAGTCTGTGTTGATGCCACTAAGTGAACGTTTGAGACTGGACATAGTAGAACATGAGATAGAGGTGATGTCTGAGGCCATGAGGATCACCGAGTTCCAGCTACAACTACAGGGATTTGACAGGAAGACTGGTATGTAAGACTCTGAAGTGAAGGCTGGTAAACATAGCGATTGTGAAAGGCTAGTATCAACATGACTAACATGAAGAGATTAATAGTTGGTTCATCTGAACAAAGCCACAACATTCTGCTAAACATCGTCACGAGTGCAACAGTTTTTCCCTTGCATATTCTCGCTGGCTCTAGCTGTGTTACATGATATAATGAGTGTGTGCATCAAAATCTCCTAATATCATGTTAGCCAATCATTTGCTCTTGTGGCACGTGAGTAAAAGTCCTTATATTTCTGTAGTATTTTGAATTTTGGTTGTAAGAAAATGAGTTTTCATTGGTCATCGGAGTTGGTTACTTGTTATAAACAGTCGCCTATAGATGCTTGCTGCTTAAATGTGTGTATAGTTGAGGTGTTCGATGACATGAGTGCATCAGAACATACCTTTAAATTAGATCAACTTCAAACTTGATGTTGTCTATAGTTCGGAGAAACCTGACAGGTTATGGACTTTTGTGTTTTTAGGTGCACAATAGGAGAAAATTACAAAGAATATATAGTGATATCATGCCCACCTCTGGGTGTGTTGGGTAAATAACTGAACCTTATAATCTCCCAGAGTCTATTAGGTATGATAGACCTAGGTTTCCTGGCGCCTTATAGTTGATAAAATAACAACCTGTGACTATTTTCTACATAAAATGGATTATTCCTGTAAAACTCGCCACTTCACAAAGAAAACATCATTCAGGCGAGTTAGCCTTTAAGAAGGAATAATGTTGTCCTCTTGAATTTCATTTTCTATCAGAACTAAACGATCAGCTCTCCAGACTTGAACTTGCGACTGCTAGACTGGCCAGAAAACAGCACAACTACAAGTTCGCGGAGAAGCTGATGTTGAGGCACGTGAGAACTCTGCTGACCGGCCACACTGGACAGGATAACAGACAGCCTCTACAGGAGTCCATCCCCAAGGCCATGACGTCATTACGTTCCGTCAATGGAGGTATCAACCAGGGAGACATGCTGCAGGCTGAGCGAGAGGCAGCCAAACTTCTGCACCAGATGGGGAATCATAGAGATGGACTGGAGATCCTTAGTGGGAGCATTGTGGGATACGTACGCGCTGACCAGTCCTCGCAGGTGAAGGATCGGGGACTTTTAAGGATGTGTGGGGAACTGACCGCTAAATCCCTCTTACATATGGTCAAATGGTTACAGGTGGACCATAAGAGTCTCGGCGCGCTCTCCGCTCAACTCAAGGTCGGAGGTCAAGGAGATGACGCCAATGTGTCACGAGTCCTGCAGAACCTGAAGGTGCTCCTGGATTTAGAGAGGAGAGGAATGACGAAGGACCTCGGACTGAACATGGACAACGACTGTGATGGTATGACAGATTATTCGTATATGGACTCTTTCGGGATGCTGTTTACAATTTCTTTAATTTCATGATTCATATAATAAGTGAAACCTCTGAATATCGACACCTGGGTAAACTGAACAACCTCTAATTATCTGCAATATCCATGGTCTAAGTACTTCAGTTTAATATATTTTGAACCTTGATAAACCAGAACCCTCTCAAAACTGACACTATAATCTGGTCCCAAGTATGGTCAGTTTACACAGGTTTTACTGTATTGTCTGACTTGCACAGAAATTCTCTGATTGGCTATATTTTCTTCCAATTTGCTCCACTAACCAATGAGAATACTGGATTTCTTTTTGAAATTTCGAATTGATCTATAAACTATTTTAAGACAGGAAGATATCCTTTGGTGCGCTTTTCTATATTCTATATAATCCATGAGCTTCATGTGTCAAATCACCAACTTCAGCCCCTCAAACCTGGTCATGTTTTAGTTAAAAATAGGGTGTGATAACATGTTCACAACAAAATTAATATTGCTGATATTATCAATACCTCATCACTTATCATCAACTTTGATTTCAGATGTGACAATTGGAGATAATCCGATGATGTCTGATACGGACGCTATTATAGGTCGGCTGTACCACCTGAGTACCATGGAGTCGCCATCATTGGCCAAGGCTTGGTTTGCCCTGGCTGGTTGGTGTTACAAGTGGGGCAGGAAGGCTATCGATAATGCCAGGTAATCCAAATGGTTTGGATAATTTTCTTTCAACTTTAAATAATTAAGCATATATCAAGACTGGTTATGGCCTATTCTAATGAATTACTTACTACTAGCAAGATTTTACATTCAATGTGTAAAACTTAAAATTATATTCTAAAGTTCAAGCTATTCATTAATATCCTAAAGTTCAAGCTATTCATTCTGTATGTGTAAAAAAAATGAATTATATTGTTTTATTTGTTTCAGCCATGGAAGTGTAGAGCTGTTATCAGAGGAGAGGTCTGAAGTTCTTAATCTTTTGCCTAAGGTATGTTTGGGACCAATTTATCCTATCCCGTCAACATGGGGAATGAAAACACAGAGAATGTCATTATGAGATCACTCCTGGGGATACTTCACAATTAGGAAAATTACGGTAATCCCTCTAATAATTCAATCACAGAAAGTGACATTCTGAACTATGAAGCCGGGGGAGGGGTGTCAAATTTAATAGAACAGGGTGTTGACAAAATGGTTGAAATTCACACAGGTAATCCATTATTTTTCATTATTTCGATGATTTGGGAGGGTGATCAAATTTAGCTGATAGAAGTTTGTCCCCTAAATTATGGGTGATTGAATTATTAGAGGGATTACCTTATACTGTGACATACAGTTATGCGTGACAGTCTTATCCCCCACCCCAGAATCCCATTTCTCCATGTTAGAAGTCAGTTTTGGAGAGGGGGGTAGACATTATTAGTCATGATGCCAGCAGTCATGATGCCCGGTTGAAGCAGTAACTTATCTTGGTATCTTCACAGAATTTTTACTCAAAATTTCACTGCACAAACTTTACTCAGCCTCAACTTCAATTATTTCATCTTGCCAATGTTGTAGGGTACAAGTGAGGAGGATACAGACAGTGTGTTAGGTGTATTGAGTCAGATACACACCTTGGGTACAAGTGAAGAGGACATCAGTGATCAAGACCAGGTCTGTAATACACAGTGAAACCTTTATAAACCGATCATGCTGGGGACCAGATCATAGTGTCAGTTTTGACAGGATTCTGGTTTATCAAGGTTTCAAATTAGTTTAAATGTTAGTAATGGGACAATGGATAATGTTGGCATTTAGAGGTTTGTCAGTTTACCCAGGTGTCAGTATTCACAGGTTTCACTGTTCATCACACTGAAAAAGTCCTTATAACTCCTGGAATTTAATTGCTTACCTGGAAAGTCCTGGAAAATGCTTAAAAATAAATTTAAACTCCTGGAAACTCTGCACTCTTCTGAGAGAACCAGCGATCTGATGCCATGCGTTACTGTGCCAAAATCGTTAATTTGATCAGCTTTGTGGCAAGTTATTGTAGACTCCTGAAAAATTCAAATTATTGTCCTGAAAACTCCTGGATTTTTTTCCTGCTGTAAGTGTATGAACACTGTGAACACATAGGTTCACCCACAGGTCAGTAAGTTTTAAGGTTGAGGAATGTGCTTGGTTTAAATGTCAAAAACCCTGCAACTATGTATACCTCATTGATGATTACTATATATTGTAAATGAAAGCTTATTCAATGAAACTTGAGTAAAATGACCGTGCTTGTGACCAGATTATAGTGTCAGTTTTGACAGGGTTCTGGTTCATCAAGTTACAAAATGCTGTAAATCTAAGTATTGGGACCATGGATGATGCCGGTATTTAGAGGTTGTTCGTTTTACCCAGGTGTCGTTATTCACAGGTTTCTCTGTATTCATATCTATTGATCTCCTGAGATTGCATGTAAAAGTCTCTCGTGAAAATTCGCCAAACAAGAGGGACATTCTGTAGATAAACTTGCATATTTTATGTGCGTAAAACATTCACACAGTGTTTTGATTGAATTATATGTACATTGTAGTCTCTGTACGACGACGGGGCAGAGACGACCAGGAAGCAGTTATTGGCCAGTTGTCTGACGTTACATGTTGCCAGTGATGACACAGTGGAGAGACTACTGGATGTATGGAGAGGCGTGGTTCACAGAGTCTACTATTACTATCAGCTATCTGCCAAGGCTTACTTCACCTACCTCCATTTTAATTCCAGTGTACAGGTATGGTCACTCTCTTTCTGATTTCTGTCATACCCATGATCCAGGCCTTGCTTTTCATTGAAATCTACGGGAATCCAAACAGATTCTCGTAATCCAACTTGAGGGGAATCCACGGGAATCTAAAGCAGTCATTTCTATACAGATTCGAAGAGTTTTACGGGAATCTGTTGGATTCTCGCAAATGACTTTGCGAGAGTACCGGCGGGAATCAGATTCCCGGATCCCCATGGAAAAGCAAGCCCTGCCATCTACATTTTGCACCCTGTCCATGTCACTGGAACAATTCATGCAGGTGCGATTTTCAGAGCTGTCATGGCTTTGTGATTATGGTATCTCCATGTTCGGGAGAGAGGTCGTGGTTTTGAATCCACTTATGGATGAGTGATGACATATTCATTCTTTCTCTCATCTTAAATAAAGTCACATTATGCAGCCTATACCCATAGCAAATCATGATAGTAAAAACTTCAATGTTCACTGTAAATTTTGTGTTTCATGTTGCAGCATTCTTCTGAGAACAATGAAGACGGTAATGTGATAGCGACATTACGAGTGCTGAGACTGCTGGTGAAACATGCCTGGGAGTTACGGGGGGTTCTGGAGGATGGACTAGCGCAGACCCCTACAGCTCCCTGGAAAGGTGAGATCAAAGTAATTTTGCAAGGATTGTTTTATGATAAATGTAGAGTCCTCTGGATATGTTAACATTAAAGCACCACTATGAGTGATTCTATGTGAACGAGATACGAGTCATACCGAAGATTTAAAAAAATTTAACATGTATCTTTCTCGCTCTATGCTTAGTAGGCCGAGGATAGATCAAGGACTTTTTGGTCTGATGTCAGGATAATGTGACTGGGTTTTCAGGATATGACTGAAAAATTGTTTTAGGCAAAGTTAAAATCCTACTCACTTCACACTCCATGTTCAGTTGAAATTTTCAATAAAAACATCTCTTCTGTCGAATGATCACAAAGCAACATAACTTTGAGTTGGGCCAAACTTAAAAAGTTGTTTGTTTTGGGATACTATAACCTTGCTACACACCAATAACTTTTGAAAACTTGAACGGATTCGTTCCAAATTTGGTATGTGGGTACCCTTGCCGCTTCCAAGCCAAGTCACTATTTTCAACGTTGGAGGACTTCAACCGTGTGGGTTTTCATGGTACAATATACAAGCCAAAGGGAATACCGGAAGTTTGTATTTAATTTTCTTGAACTACAGTACTATTAGAACTGTCACATATTATGAATCAGTTTACATGGTATGATCTGCTCCTCCTCTGTGTAGGTATCATTCCTCAGCTGTTTTCACGTCTGAACCACCCTGAGGGCTATGTGAGACAGAGTGTGTCAGATCTTTTGTGTCGTGTGGCCCAAGACGCACCACATCTTATAGTGTATCCCGCTGTCGTGGGCTGTGGTCAGATAGCATCGGAGTCCAAGGACACCAGCAGAGATGGTAGGAATATTGTTTGATTTACTCACCAGATTAAATACCTGTCATTCATAGATGTAACCGTGTGGTTTTGATATCAAATCTAGACCACAATTTGTATTATATAGCAGTGCTGTTTTTATGCGAGGTTGGGAGGCATTATGTGTTTACTTTGTCTATCTGTGTCCGTCCATCCCACATAGCATGCCTAACTTGTATAATCAACTCATCCTACAGTTTTGACTGGACCCCCTTGAAAGCTTTAAGGATTAGTAATCATACTCTGTAGATGTGTATATCCTATTCACATGATGAAATGCTTCCCTCTCCCAAATATACCACGAGTTTGACTTTCTCACATGATATATATTTGAATCTGAATTTAAACATCTAGAATGCCACCATTAATCTGTGTTGTAATGCAAAGTTGAAAATCTGTGGTTCCACTGAGTAATTTGATATAATATCTCATTGTCTCATTGTAAATATTCCTGATGATGGCATAAATATATGTTGAAATATTGAATCACAAGATGTCTTTTCTAAGTATATTCGGAGTTACTTTCCTCCTATAATGCAAAGTTGGACTGACTAATATAATTTTGCTCTACAACTCACTCCGTTAATACTCGCTAGTCTCATAACTAACATGGTACCCTGGTCCGTTTTATTCAGTGTTTCTGAATGAGTACCTGGCTCAGAGTGATGGGGACCATGAGGAGGGTATGGACCCCGAGGACAGAGATCAAACCTCACAGGAGGAGGGCGAGGAGGGTAACATGGATGACCCCAGTAAAACCATGCTTCAACACTGTCTGTCTGCTATTGTGGACACCCTCTCTTATCATAATCCTAGGTATGGTGAATGTCTTCAATTCAATTCAATTCAATTCAATTCAATTTATCTGACATCTAACTCATTGCTCTCTGTGAATGGGCTGGTTGACCGGTGGCACACCTTTGAATTATTCGAAATACAACAGAATGGCTAGAAAATTTGAACTTTGAACATTTTGGTTCTGCAAACATGGTTTATATAGTGTGCATGCAACCACTGCACCTCCAAATTCCATTCACTATCCAATCAGATTTCCCGATTTGATTTAGAAAATTTCTATCAACTAAACAACGTCCAGGAGCCATGATTGACCATGTTCCACAGAGACTGCATAATCCAACATTGTATCTGTTTATTTTTAGAATGATTTCTGAGGTACAGCAGCTGGTCCAGGAGTTACGCCGTATCACATTACTCTGGGATGAGCTCTGGCTGGGCACACTCAATCAGCACCATCCTGACATCCTACGCCGCATGAGCCAACTGGAGAATGAGGTCAAGAAAGTTCTCAACAACAACGCCCTCTCCAAGGAAGAACGCACTGCTATCATTCGGGAAAAACATAGAACCATCATGAAACCAGTATGCCCATTATTTTATGTATAGTTGACATTGGTAGATTACTACAGTGAACCCTCATCATAATAACATTTCGTTACACTAGAAACTTCATTATAATGACAAAGTTTACGGAAACAAATGTTCCTATTTATTCTCTGTGCATTATAACGACAAATTTAACTGGGACAAATGGGGTCTTAAAAGAGATGTTGACTGAATGATGAAAACCAGGCGAAGTTCACTTTGCTAGTTGTCCTCTTTTCCAAAAAATACAGTGTAAAACTCATAGGTAACATCGCCTGGGATATGTCATCCCACACACATATGTGGTTTGAGCGCATGCGACGCAGGTGAACAATCACTTCGCTTGACACGTGCTGCAGGCACTCCGGCTTCTCTTTCTCTTGGTGTGTCGTTGATATGTTTAATAAAATACGGATTAAAGTAATGATTTAAATCATATGGCAAAAAGAATCCCATATCAACTTGATCATGGAATGATAATTTATGTGGGAAAAGTTATATGGATCCTCTTAATCTCTGCAAATATGGCACAGGTTTGGGCATGACACGTCCATGATAATCACATCCATAATATCAACCAGATCTGTAGCTTGTTTTGCAGAGCATGAATATGAAACGGTTTCCTGTTAAATAATTTCCGTGGGCTAAACTCTATACCAGTTGACATTTCTTTATACCTGATTATTGCATCATGTAGAGTATCGTTTTTCAAGAGATGATGGCTTTGTTTGTTACTTTGCAAGTCTTTGTGATATCTTCTCAACTGTTTACCAGTGTGAGATCAAATAGTATGGATATTATACATTATACAAACAACTGGAATTCCATGCTCATTCAAATCTTCAATCTGAAAACTGAAGTGTCATGGTCTCCTTTCATCATCAGACTTTGTATACGCTGGAGAAACTGAAGGAGATAACTGCGGAGAGTCCGGAGACCAATCACGAGCAGTGGTTCCAGGACACGTATGGTAAACTGATAGACAAAGCCTTGGAGAGCCTGTACAACCCCAGTAATCCCAGTAACCCACAGTCCAGCTGGCATCTCTTCAAACAGGTCAGTTGCTCATGTTTAGTTGCTTGACAGCCTCGAGGCTGGATTTTTAAATTGAAAGTTCAAACCTTTTCCAGGTGGGTAACAGATTGCTTCCCTTGTCACAACAAGAACAGAGGCTGATCATATCCGTGACAATACAATTTTGTGTTCTGCTAATAGTCAACATTGACCAATGATCTTTTTGTTTTGTTTTCCTGTTATCTGGCATCTGTTCTGTATTTTGTAGTTCCCTGCAGTTATTTTTCGCTATGAGCGTGATTTGATATCTACATGTAATGATAAAAAAATGTCAATTTCATCATATTAGAATCAGGATGTTGACGACATATATCTTTTTGGTGATGTGTTGACTTTGCATTCAAACAAAAGCTTACATCAGTCCTTCAGGTCAGCTGCTTGACATGTTTACAAATTCCATAATCTAGTAGTAGTGCATGAACAAAGTCTAACACTGCTTCAAGATTTGACAACAACGTCAAACTCTTCAATCACATGATCAACTTTGCATTTTCAATTATACAAAGGTATCGCATAAAAATGTGTTTTAAAATTTGGTCAAGTTAATGGTTGAATTGATTTATTTTCACACACAGCTACATCACAGCCTACAGCAGAGGGCCCAGAAGAGGAGCAGTCTAATGTTACAGATGTCGGAGATCAGTCCTAGGTTATCTGGTCTGCAAGGGTCAGTTATCCCCATGCCTGGTCTCAGCCCCTCTGGTCAGGTAAATGTTACAGCAGATAAGAGCATTATATGAAGAAAATACATGTACAATGTATTGTCTATTCTAACTCTTAATAGGTCAACATGGTTCAATTCCATACATCAGTAGGATCACATACCCAGCCTTTAGGGTCCTTTCTTCTTGAGCATATTGAGAGAAAACAAATCTTTCTTGCATTCAGATTTTAGAATTGAATTAGTATGAAATCAGCAGAACACTTTGTGACAAAGACGTTAAATTTCCTAAAAATAAAATGTTTATTTCTTGTAGACGGTTACTGTGGAGTCCATCGATAACACTGTTCAGATTCTGCCCACAAAAACTAAGCCTAAGAAGATTATGTTCATTGGATCAGATGGGAACAAGTGAGTTGTCTTCTGCTTTCTCGTTTGGTAAATCTTTCTGATATATCTCAGGGCTCGAAGCTGCAGATAAAATCACTCAAATAATTCAATCACAAGAAGTGAAATTTTCCACCATAAAATATGGGGGTGATCAAATTTATTAGAGCAAGAAGTTTACAATGGTCCACAATCATGCAGATAATCCATTATTTCTTTGATATTTCATTGATTTTCAAGAGTGATCAAATTTTTGCCCCCAAAATTTTGGGGGTGATTGAATTTGATAGGGGGATTGAATTATTGGAGGAATTACCATACTTCACAGTTCTGATTAATTTTGTCTCACTAGAGAGGTACACAGCTTTCTCATGGGGTGGGAACATTTCCTCTGCATGATGCTGGCGTCTTTTCTTCATAATGGAAATACATGTCTTGTGATAAGTTCTCTAATCCTGGCTATATCCAGCTCTGATTGTTCAAAACTGTTCACAACTGGATTGCTCTACTGCGGCATGGCAAAAGAAAGTAATACAGAAGTGGTCACATGATAAATGGCAGAGTGAGGCAGGGAGGTGGGGGAGGCAGGGAGGTTGGGGGGGGAGGGGGAGGAGGGGAGCAAATGGGGAACAATGAGTAATTTGGAGATTGAGAGAATTTCTATAATCAAGATAATGTATTGTATTCATTCATACAGACTGAGATGGTGTATTATTATAGCAGTTCTGCATTTTGTATCAAATATCTGTTCATTGTGGTACTTTCAGACACCCATACTTGTTCAAGGGGCTGGAGGACCTTCATCTTGATGAGCGGATCATGCAATTCTTGTCAATTGTTAATAACATGTTTGCTGGCTCCAACAGGTAATTGTAAGAAACAAATTTCAAGCTGTCTTTCAATACATTCTCCTAAAACGTGATCTGACAAGCCTACTTCCTCATCTTTTATAGTTCCCCACTGTTCATAGCCAAGTCTTGGATTTTCATGAATATATCAATTAAAGTGGCATCAGAGTCATGGAACTTGTTGCTTCGTCATGTGCCTGTTATCAGGACTGTTTAGGAAAATCTACCTTGGGGAATGGGGATAGAAGGCACTGCATCTGACCCCACAACACACATAATTAAGGCTGTCGCTTCGCGCACAGCCTTATTGGATCAGCTTGGTCTCATGGGGGCCAAAATCGCTTTGTCCGCAAGATTGCGAAAAAACAAAGCAGTGTTGGGACTTACGTTCACAGTGCCAAATGTGGAGAAGATATTGATCTGGAAATTCGTAACAATTTGGGTTGTCTCAGATGAAGGGAAGTTTGTTTTTGAAGCCCAAATTGTTCGCAAATTGTTCGTCTGAAATTCTAAACTTCCGGTTTGAAAAAGGCGGAACTTGCGCTGAAACGTCTTCGCGCATACTGCTAAATGGGCTCTCGTGAGACTTTTACGAGAGCTGCTTGCGAGTTCCGGTCCGGTTCCGCCATTTTGGACATGCACATTTCGACCGGCAGAAATAATGTAATTCAAGTGATATTTAAAGTTGACGGCGGTATAAATACCACTCCATTGGCACGCTGAACCTACGCACAATCAAAAGATGAGGCCCAAGCCAGCCGACGATAGGGCAGTCCTCCCATTCTCATCTTCAAAGAGGGACGTGCGTGACGAAAACTGGACACCCACTGATGTACCCAACGACAGTGGCGACATTTCGAAGTTTCCACAGATGTCACAGTTAGAAACTGACAGTGCCGCAAATGTGCTTATTAGCTATAGATACGTCAACGAATCTGATGTCAAATCAAAAAGTTACTCATTGAACAAAACAAAGGCTCTTGTGAAAAAGTTATCGGCAGCCAAACGATCAGACGTCACATTGAAAATCACAGGTGGTGGTGTAAGCCTAACATACTCTGCAGGGATGTATCAGCTGTTCAACAACAGGTTGGGGAAAATACCTTGATCGAGGTATTATGCCTTTATCAGGATATTATACCTCGATCGAGGTATAGGCCTATACCTAGATTGGGGTATGGGGCTATGTCAACTTCAGTTTTTACCCCTCGGCCAAATTTGGCCTAGGGGTATTGTCGTCATCATGTACGGCTGTCCGTACGTCCGTACGTCTGTACGTCCGTCCGTTACCGCGATATCTACAGAACCGTTTCATGCATGGCAACCAAACTTGGTACATCTATTTATCTTCACGTAAATCAGAAGCCTATCGAAAATGAGTCATCTCGGACAATAATTTGCAGAGTTATGCCCCTTTTTACAAATAAAAATCCATTTATGATTTGTTATTGTGATAATTTCAGAACCGTTCCATATACAACATCCTAACGTGATACAGTTGTTTCTCTTGACCTGAACTAGGTGCCTATCAAAAATGAGTCGTGTCGGAAAGTATTTTGCAGAGTTATGCCCCTTGTCTAATAAAATCCGTTACCGCGATATCTACAGAACCGTTTCATGCATGGCAACCAAACTTGTTACATCTATTTATCTTCACGTAAATCAAAAGCCTATCGAAAATGAGTCATCTCGGACAATATTTTGCAGAGTTATGCCCCTTTTTACAAATAAAAATCCATTTATGATTTCTTATTGTGATAATTTCAGAACCGTTCCATATACAACATCCTAACGTGATGCAGTTGTTTCTCTTGACCTGAACTAGATGCCTATCGAAAATGAGTCGTGTCAGAAAGTATTTTGCAGAGTTATGTCCCTTGTCTAATAAAATCCGTTACCGCGATATCTACAGAACCGTTTCATGCATGGCAACCAAACTTGTTACATCTATTTATCTTCACGTAAATCAGAAGCCTATCGAAAATGAGTCATCTCGGACAATATTTTGCAGAGTTATGCCCCTTTTTACAAATAAAAATCCATTTATGATTTGTTGTTGTGATAATTTCAGAACCGTTCCATACACAACATCCTAGCGTGATACAGTTGTTTCTCTTGACCTGAACTAGATGCCTATCGAAAATGAGTCGTGTCAGAAAGTATTTTGCAGAGTTATGCCCCTTGTCTAACAAAATCCACTAATTCCTATGTTAAGTTTGCATATTATTTCTATTATCATGTTAGTATACTATCACATTTATTTATTGATTGGATGACTGATTTATTCATTTATTCTCTTACACAATGCAAAGAATGCTTGCAAATCTGTTTTGAAATGACATACATGTGCCATTTAGTATACATGTACTGTATTTATCTAGCCATGTGTACTGTTGTTTTGGTGAGACATCGATACAGCTCTTTCAATTTATTCAAGAAACAAATTAATTTAAGGGAAGGAAAACTTTTTTTTTTTTTCAAAGAAAGTACACTTACAATACCATGGGTAAATATTTCTTCCCACAAGCCAATCAATTGGTAGAGACACCCTTATTATAATAGCTGGGGTTCAGAGCCGAGGGGTTTGGATAGCGCAGCTTCATGTTGTCAATTTATGGAAAATGTGGACATCCACACATACCGTGGACTGTATGGATCTTTCAACAACATCTATGGCTTCATTGTTCCACGATTTTCACAGCAACTTACTGCTTCGTATCATGCGACTAATCAATAAAACTAGCCACTCTAATATTTCAAAAATGAAACATGGCTTCAAATGACATATTCGGTGAAATTTATTATGTAAATGAAAACGGCATGTGATGGCATACTTCCATCTCAAAGTCATATCCACGTTGCATGAATGTTGATGCACTGACTGATGAATAAATTTGATTAAATTGTCTGATGCAATGCACAATCTCCTAGCATGCATACACATGGCAGGGTCATAATAACCAGAGCAGAGGTCTGTTTTTTACGTGCACATGCTAGCAGTTTAGATTATGTATCTGTCAGTTGAACTTGATTTATTAACAAGGCATTGCCTCCCAAATCCTGCAATTTGCGCATGATCTTGATATGGAAGTATGCCACCCCATGCTTTTTTTCATTTACAAAATAAATTTCACCGAATGTCATTTGAAGCCGTGTTTCATTTTTGAAATATTTAAGTGGCTAATTTGAATGATTAGTCGCATAAAACGAAGCAATACGTTGCCGTGAAAATCATGGAATAATGAAGCAATGGTTGCTGTTGAAAGATTCATGCAGTCCGGCATGTTTGTGAATGTCCACATTTTCCATAAATATATAAAAACTGAAATTGACATAGCCCTATACCCCAATCGAGGTATAGCCTATAGGCTAATACCTCGATCAAGGTATAATACCCCGATCAAGTTATAATACCTCGATCAAGGTATTTTCCCCAACCTGTTCAAACAAAAGACATGCACTCAATTTGAGGTAACCAAACCACAACTACTGCTTGAAAAAAAACCATCATTGGATGTATCTGGAAATGAAGTACAAGTGTCCCTGAAAATCCGTGCACCAGATAATAAACAGTACACTATTAATCTGTACCATACTACTCCCAGGGCATTGGTTAACGGTAAAGGCACGAATGTTTTTATCGATGATCATCTTCCAGTTAATAATGTAGATGCCATATTGTGTAACTGCGCATGCGTAGTGGCCCAAATACACACAATATGGCGTCTACTGTAACATGGGGAAAGTCAGGGTCGATGTGAAAACGGCTCTTGTACAGCTGATCACCAGCGCCGGAAACTTTAATAAAAGTGACAAGCGTTGAAAGGAAGGAATTAGCTTCCCGAAAATAACAGGTACTTAGCATCAAAATGAACTTTTATACGGTACGGGTTATAGCAGACGGAGATCACTGAACGCCATGTGTGACTATCATCCGAAGGTATTATTGATAGGAACAGTTGTGGCTAGGGCAAATCTCCAGTTTAAAATTTCTCAAAAACTCAATTCTTCAAATTCAAGTTTTTAATCTCATAATTGAACATTTTGTTGACATGTTACACTGAACTCCCTAATAATGGAACAGTCTGTTGAGAAATGAGCCCACAGAGTCAACATCCATCTTAGCATGCTAAGGGCATTTCACGTTTCACTTAACACTACCCTTAGCTTATGGCTATGATTCGGCAAGTATTTCACACAGTGCCACCTCTCAGCCGCAAAGGACATATTTCTGGAGGGACATAATCCTGTTCGAAAGTTGTTCCTGAAGCATCAAGTCACATGCCTACCGCATTTAAACGAGCCATTGAAATTATCTGTATTTAAATAGTTTGACCTGGGCATCTCAGACATCCGACATATCAGTCTCATTTGGGTGCAGATGTGCAAGACTGGGGGATTCTATGCGAGACCAAAATGAAGTTGTGCGAATCAGCTATGTTAGTTCCCACTCTAATGGAGCATGCTTCTTTGTTTTTCTTAAGAAAATTATATTACTAACGACCTTACCTATTTTAAATTAACAACATCTGTGACAGTTCACAGGAAAATGATATGCTTTTTATTTTGTGGTAGGGGCATTTCGAGGCCCACCAAGGGATCATTTCAGTCGATGGCTTTCTGGAGGTGTGTCCTCGTTTTATGAATGTGATTGCGCCGATTTCGGATCCCATGGGATCAATCGGAGGTGACCAATTGGGAAATGCCCTAATATACTCAGATATCATCCATTACTGCATGGCTATGAGCAGAAGTTTCTATGTGTGATCGTGCTATGCGTTAGGATAATGGTCAACATCGTGGAGTGAGAACAATGCAGAGCTAGAGGAAGGAGATAAATCTGTCAGTATCCTCAATGTCTCCCGATGGAGAAAAAAAACAAAAAAAACATGTGCGTTCAAATTCTACAATGCCTGAAAAAAAATGGAGAAACTAGTTGGAATACATGACAGTATGGTGAAAAAAAAGTTTCAGTAGGGGTGACAAGCTGAAGTACCAGGAAGACAAGTAAAAAAAATAGTTACTTCTGGACGGTAAGTACTTTCAAAAACCTGAACGGATTCGTTGCAAATTTTGTATGTGGATAACTTGCCACAGGATATCACTCGAGAATGCTTTTTTATGCTGGGTACTGAATGTTAAGGTTCCAAGCCAAATAATTAGTTTCAACGTCGGGGGACTTCAGACGCTGTGGTTTTCATTAAAATTTACTCTGAAGCACCAAAATAATTAATGGAATAAATCATCAAATTATTGTACTTCGTACATTTCATCCTGTTATGACTGTCAAAGGTAACTAAAGCATTACACATAACACAACCTATACACGTCATGATCCAATTTTGGGAAATAGGATAAACTCTATAAAGATCACAGCCAAACATCAAAACCATAAAATCACACAGGTAACGGCAGCCTTTCGAAGTCCACGAGTTCTAGTTTTCTACTGTCCCCTCCTTCCCCAGCCTCCAAAGTGTCTTCTGTTCTCCCCCCCCCCCCTCCCCCCATGTATATTCTGTGGATCATTCAGAAACAATGTGACTGGGAGAAGTATCATGTCTGCCTGCGGCTTGGTGCTTCGAGGAGGCAGTACTGATAAAAAGGTGACGTTGGAACTGCTCTGTCACCTGAAGGCACTCATCGCAATATGACTGAAAATTGTTAAAAGCGAAGTTAAATCCTATTCACTCACTCATATATCTTGAAGCCAAAGAAAAGTGCTTTCTCATGCGAGGGTAGTCACCTCTAATCAGTTTTCCTACTAATTGTCTCCCAACACCAGAAGGGCTAGAGGGAGACTATAGTATTGGGTCCGTCCATGCGTGCGTCTGACTTTGTTTCTCGATGAAAACATCTGAAAAATTAGACAGATTCTTCTCGAGATCTTGCTTCGGATGTTTTCATGCCGATTTGCCTATAGGTCGCACCACCTGGGGCTAAGTTCAATTTTTTTCTGGACAATAATTCTTTCCAAATTTGATGTGTGGGTACCTCGGTTGGCATTGTTTTACATGCCGATCAGCATATAGGTACTACCACTTTGGGCCAAATTAAAATTTTGTTTTCTGGACAATAGCTTTTGAAAACCTGAATAGATGCTTCCCACAATAGATGTGGGTATCTTGCCTCTCAAGATCTCGCTTGAGATTGTTTTTCACACTGATCTGTCTACCTAGGGGTCACCTAGGGGCCAAGTTAAAAAAAATTTCTGGACAATAACTTACGAAAACCTGAATGAGCTCTTTCCAAAGTTGGCTCAAGATCTCACGTGGGATTTTCATGCCAATCCACCTGTAGATTGTGCCACCTGGGCACAAAGCCAAATTTTCCTTTCAGGACAAATTTGGTAATTGTGGGTACCTTGCCATCCTCTCTTGGGATTGCTTTCCATGTCAGGTACTGAACGTTGAACTTCCAAGCCAAATCACTATTTTCAATGTCCGGCTCTCTTCTTCAGTTTTGCACATTTATGCTTTTGTTGAAAAAAGTCTGTGTTGCAATAACTTTAAACATCTTTTCTGAATTTATATTTTAGAGAAAGAAAGCAACGTTACAGAGCCCGCCACTATTCAGTGACGCCCCTGGGTCCACGATCGGGTTTGATCCAGTGGGTAGATGGTGCCACCCCTTTATTCAGCCTGTATAAACGGTGGCAACAGCGGGAAGCTATGGCACAGTCACTCAAAGTAAGACTTCCTTTGCATCCCTGTAGTTGACATGATCTATAAATATTGTACTATCACGATGTCACTTCCACTGGCTTGCTTGCTTGAGAAATTTCAGTGTTAAACAGTATCACAGGAAGAGAAATTTCCCAACATAAAATCTTAATTTATTATTATCCCCCACTGGACCCCGGCCGGGGTTATATAGAATCGCTGTTTGTGTGTGTCCATCACATTTTTCCCATTAAGATGATAATTTGAATGCTATTGATTATGCCCCCCCCCCCCTAACTAGAGGGGGGGCATATAGCGATCACTTTGTCCGTCTGTCTGTCCGTCCGAATTTCTTGTCCGCGCAATATCTCGGTTAATATTTGATGGACAGGATTGAAACTTGCATGGAATGTAGCCAGTGGCTTGTGGTTGTGCATCGTAGAGTTTTTTCTGAATTCCGGTATAATTTTCAAGAGTTACGGCCCTTTTTCTGAAATCTCTGTGAATGGGACTTGTCTGGGCTGGATCTTGGTTAATATTGTACGGACAAGTATGAAATTTGCATGATATGTGGTCAGTGCCCCACAGTTGTGCAGCGTAAAGTTTCTCCATGTTTCGCGTATATTTTCAAGAGTTATGACCCTTCGTTCCTGAATTCTCCATGAATTGGGACTTGTCCGGGCTGGATCTCGGTTAATATTGTATGGACAATTATGGAATTTGCAGGATATGTGGTCAATGCCCTGTAGTTGTGCAGCGTGAAGTTTCTCCGCGTTTCGCGTATATTTTCAAGAGTTATGGCCCTTTTTTCTTCAAATATGTTTCTTGGAATATGTATTATGTGAGGCATGGCAAAAAGAGTGACTGAAACAGAATTTTTATAATTATCCAAATTAGGCCTCCACCAACCAATAAAGAACAGAACAATGCGGGGCAGTGTCGGATTAAAGCGGAAGGGGGGGGCATACAATTGAGCAATCTCTGATTGCTTCCTTCCTGTGTTCAATTCACTCAAAATTTAAGTGAAGATATAATTGGCCTGTTGATTTTGAGACCAATAAGTCAAAGATCAAGGTCACTTGTGCTAGAAAATCTGCAAAAAGGAGGGAAATCTCCAGTTCCTGTCTATAAATTGATACCAAGCATTGGGTATATAGTGCCCATGAGGAACCATTTTTATCTTTAATTCAAAAGGTCACAGAACAATTTAATATGCATTTTGCACATGTCATATCTCGGTATTTATAAGTTTTGATCTTTTAACACATGTTTATTGTTTGTGATGTATTACAGCCTCCATCTACCGCAGCAGCCAACAATCCTAACATCCCACGACCTAGTGAGGTCTTCTACAACAAGCTGACCCCGGCTCTCAAGGAAAAGGTCAGAGACTTTCCACGTGATGGTTCATACTTTATGTAAGAATCACGAGACAATGCATATAATAGCCAAGTCTGGGGACAACAATGTGTCTAGACCTGTGTCTTTTCCACGACACAAAGACAAAGGACAATAGTTCCTACATGAAGTATCGACCCACGTGATTGCCAAGTACTCTGTGTTTCTGCACATGGTTTAAAGTCTTTCAAGATTATCTAAGACATGCTGGCATGGTTATTAGTGTCAGCTCAAATAATGAAAATAGCATTCTTCAATTCTTTCTCGTGGTTCTCTGCATATCTCTCTTCATGTGGGTAACACATTATTTTAACACATTATGATCATGTTAAATCCCTCTGGTCTATATTATAGGATAACATGTATGGGATGATTTGTGAATAAATAAGACTGTTTATCAAAAGCTGGGGGCTGGTGACGAATATTTCAGTGGAGCTTTTTACACAATTTCTATTTTCTACTAACCTAAGCTTTTTCCTCCAAAATAGGGTATTCTGTTGGACCTAAAAGATGGAGCGAACAGGAAGGACTGGCCAGTGAGTACCTTACGGAAGGTGTTAGAAGAACTGATGACTGACACGCCCAATGATCTTCTCGCCAGGTATGACTCATCTTCATATGCAAGTCGACTCCTCCATTCACACTTTGAAGTAGCCTTCATATATCAGCCCACCAGCTCTGTTCAAAAGAATTGATAAATAAACACGAACGGCCATTGACCTCAAATTCATTGGAATTTCGAAATTTGCTGTATGAGTGGGTTATTGATTGGCTGTCATATGTATCATCCTACACACAGTTGTTGGGTATATTCCAACTGGTTCACCTCTGGTTATGCCCCTCCCCCCTCTAATTAGAGGGGGGGCATATAGCGATCGCTTTGTCCGTCCGTCTGTCCGTCCGAATTTCTTGTCCGCGCAATATCTCAGTTAATATTTGATGGACAGGATTGAAACTTGCATGGAATGTGGTCAGTGCCTTGTAGTTGTGCAGCGTAGAGTTTGTTTCGAGTTCCGGTATCATTTTCATGAGTTACGGTAATTTCCCTATTAATTCGCGATGTAGTGATGAAACTCTGCACTCCAAAAATTGGCTACTTTCGAATTATTTGTTGAGCGAATTCTAGAAAAACGCGAGTGTTCGAATTAAATGTCGCGCCGACTTTCACGGAGAATCCAAAATGGCGGACCGCTTCGCCGTGGTCGTAGTGATCGTATTTATTACCGTGTATTAACTTTGATATCTCATCAGTTTCCATAAAATGCAGTGTATGATGTCAGAAAATCTCCTCTACCCTGATAAAGGCGTCTAATTTTATTCGAGGAAGTCGAGCATATTTATCGAGTGACAAGTTCAGCATGATCATGCAGATTTTTGAGCTGACGTCCGTAAATTCGCGTCCATAATAACATCGTAAAAGTAGGCCAAAACATTGAACGTATTCCTTCCTTTTTGTTCAGTATTAGCTATGATCTATATTATGAAACCTAACTGACATGGAATTGAATGAATATTCTGGAAATATAAAACTATACACATATTAGAGTATTCCATGTTCGAGTCGTTCGGTATGTCGACGTTGTTGTTGTGAACCCTGAAAATGAACCAACGGCAAATTTGTGTAGGATTGTATCACAAGTTTTAGACAGATTAGCGGACTGTCATAGACTTTTTGGTCTTCACTGTGCATGATTTTACACACACCATCCAGGACTTGAATAAATATCCCGGACCTATGACACGAAATTAATGTTGAATTAACGGCGGATTGTACAAGAGAACCGAGTGTCAGTCAGCAATACACGTTTCGATTGGTTTGTTTCAAGTATGAGAACATCTATTACGGTACCGGTACTGTAACAGTTTACTAAAAGTAAAAGTCGAAGTATGATATCGTTCTGAATATTAATTAAATACTGGTATGTTCTCATCTCCGAAACTTTACCTAATGCCATTTAAATGTTTCTCAAATTTGTTTAGCATATAGAGTAAATGGAATGGCGATAGCGATGTTTTGATTCTTAGTGTAAAAATGCGCGGTGTAATTCCAAAGAATTTTTGATTGCTGGAATTTTGGTAAGTTCGTGGGTATTCGCAAGAAATATTTTCATTCACAATAAAATATTTATCAAAACCGGAAAGAGTAAGTCTTTATGATAACTATATTTGAACAAAACAGGGCACATGCAGAGATGATTGTTGTCGGCGCTTCACATCGCAAAATTTGTTTGTGTCCCCTGGTGGGAAAACTGACGTGTGTCAACTGTGTGATTTCCTGTCTATGTTTCATTAAACGATAGATGCAATCAAAACCAAGATATAACAAGTTTGAATGAGGTATTGTGAAATTTACAGGACGAACAAGGGCCACACATTAACACACAAACCCATAATACTGCAGCGTTAATTTGAAACCCCTTTCAATTGCCTCTTGCTGGTGAATCGCGCATCCTCACCCAGAGCTGAATTTGGGCTTCCGAAGGACAAGGTATTCCCCAGGCAGTCAATTCAATGTTATTACACACGATCTCATTTGCATATGAATAAGTGTCATTTCCAGTCTGGGTGAAACTTGCATGCTGCACGTGGACTCTCCTATTTCACTATATATTTCATGCTGTTCAGATTCTCTCCACTGGAAACTGAAACATCTTGTCACCCCTATCCTGACTTTGGATTCTTCCATTTTATGTGGTTTTCTCTGGAGGACAAGCTGTGCTGAATGGGAAATAGCTGGACAGGCTAAAAATAAACTAAACACTTCATTAGCAAGCTATCCCGGTACTCAAAACAATGTAGCCATTGACAATTTAAATATCAAAGGAGACCTGCAGCAAATGCCATTCATGTGGAGGCTTGGTGTTTCAGTAGGAAATTGAGGGGCACTGAGGGGTTATACTATTATGTCGTGCGATGTGAACACATCGTTTCAAGTTTGTTTCCAAAACAGTGAACCTTAATAATGATAATAATAAAAATACGGCCTCTTTCACGAACATGCTATTAGATATTGTATTGTATGTTGAGTATTATTAGAAGGGAGAAAAATCAGAGAATTTAATGAAGAATGCAGGACGAGT